>SNQJ01S0032147.1:85270-111012 GCA_010110895.2 Picea sitchensis
GGAAATTTGATTCTTAACTGAATTGAAATCCTAATTCTATCTAGAAGGTAAGAAGGCAACCTGGCTTCAGAGAACCCCACTCTAGTGGCCGCGTGGCTCTTCACTCATGTCTTAAATGTTTTATCCTCCTCCCTCAAGTAGCCTTTAAAAGCATTAAAAATTTATACAAATAATCTAAGCTAAAAATTACTTCCTACCGTTTGCAACTCCTCAGCAACGACGCCAAAATGTTGTGCTGTTTATATGTTTAGTATAATTCACTCATTAATTATCAATCCGGGATTCGTAATCAACAGAGTTACAAGACACCAGTAAGAAAGGTAATTCTAATGTCAGGAGTATAGAGCTATTCTCAATTACGTATGCTGGAAACAAAACAAAATAGCAAACTGAAATGCACTTGGTTGTCTTTCACAAAGAGGCTATCTACTCCGTTATGGAACATGTAAGTATGAGATGGAGTTGGTTTGATAGATCAACTTTGCTATCTGACCCAGAAAACTAACTATGCAATCCACACTTCTGAAAGGAAAATCACACATCAATCATCAAGACATAGCATGGGTAGTTTAACAATCAATATACTGAGTATGTTGTGGTTCACAATGTGCTGTTGTAAACTTCACTAGTTCTCCTCCAGATATGTCTGACTACTGCTGCCAACATTCATGTCTATGAAGCAAAATCAAATTCATAAAAATAGAGCATATGCAAAAACAAAGCAAGTATATATCTCTAAGCAATGGAAATCATATTCTAAGCTATACTGCTATCATCTAAGAGAATTAAAGCTTCAACTAATTTAACATTTACATTATTAAAAACAAATGCTAATACTAATCTATGAAGATGCTGACCTTTGTTGGGCGGTGGGCCCTTGCCGCTTCAACAGGTCAGCTACTGAAGTCTACAATAAACTTGTTTTCAACCCATGCATTACTCTCACTCAAATCTCAAAACATAAAATCAAACTTTTGTTAACAACTCAACTCATATTTGATCATAGGCAATCAAGACATGGAGATAAATGACGTTTTTCTATTAATCTTCACTCAGAATATGTTCTGCAATATAACACGCTGCTTCACATGCTGTAATATTCTAACTTTCTCCACACTTCCACCATCCTTGCCACGACTATTTAACAGTCTTAGTCGTGAAACACAAGGAGGTGAAATGATTTGCAAATCAGTCAAATGTTAAAATTTAATTATTCTGTTACATATTTTAGCTTCATCCACATGACACAAAGTGCATGAGGATGAGGCAATCAACAAACTATTCTAACATAGCTTGGCTAAATCAAGTAAACATCCAACAATTGTCTTGAACGTGATCTAGACTAAACTTGGTACATTCAACTCTTTATATTAGTACCAGATCATGACAGGTAGATGGTACCAGATCACGACAATGCGCAAATGGTGGTACCTGATCATGACAGTGCGCAAATGGTGGTATCGGATCAGGATAGTCCACGACCGTTGGTACCAGATCGCAGCATGTGAGATTCGGTACCGGATGTGCTTGGTATCGGATTTAGACAGTGACAATCTTGGTGCGCAAGTACTAGATAGCTGAGCTGGTAGAGGTAAAAGATTATACATGGAAAATTGAAGCATTAGTACATGAAATGTTTAATTTCCTAGCTCAATAAACCACAAAATGCATGAATTAATCACACTTTACCTTATGACCTTATCAATGGCTAATGGTAGCATTCTTGTCATTTTCCCAAGCTTAGGTAAGCCAAAAAGGTATAGATGAGGAGTATAATAGGGTAGTGGGGATGTTAATTTCGGGTCTCAACAATACTTGTCTTGGTATATTATTATAAGCACATATTGATCTTTTTGATGATTATGAGTTGTTGTGTTATGTTTGGTTGATGCACATATTTGAGAGTTGTCTTGGTGATTGATCTTGGTGAGTAGATATGATTTGGTTGATAAGATTGATGAGACAAGTTGTTGTGATAGGTTGTTTGGATAGGTTATTCGTACAGGTTTGGTGCATGGTTGATGCACTCATTGATGGTCCAGGTTGAGGTATAGGTTGGTGCATGGTTGATGCAATTTTTTATGGTACAGGTTGATTACAGGTTGAGGTAAAGGTTGATGTATGGTTGATGCATGGTTCAGGTTATTGGTACATGTTGTTTGGTGCAGGTTGATTGGTACATGTTTACAATAGTATATCTCACAGTGATGGCGTGACAGTGGTTCCATCATTCTACTTATATGTCAGGGTGATTGGACGAGGCAAGGATATGTGGTTGTAGCCACCTTTCAGTTTTAGTTAGAGAACATAGGGGGTTGTAGCCTTCTTCTGATTGTAGCCAGAGAATTGGGGAGTTGGAGCCTCCCTCAGGTTATAGCCTGAGAAACTAGGGGGTTGGAGCCTCCTTCCAGTTGCAGCTAGAAAACAAAGGAAGTTGGTGCTTCCAATGAATAAAATTATTAAAGGCATATAAGAAAAAGAATTCCGTGGTTTTCTCCTGCTTTGGGTTTCCACGTAAAAACAATGGTGTTCTTTGTATGTGTATGATTGCTCATTTGTTCATTGTTTATTTACCATGCAACTATTGGATGATAATGCTACATTGATATAACACTGACATATTGTGGTTAAAAAATGATTGAATTTCTCTATTACTGATTCACCCCCCTCTCAGTAATCCAACAATTGGTATCAGAGCTGATTCCTTCAAGAATCATTTTAACCACTGAAAGTTATCATGGAGAGCAACAACATGTATAAAAATGGAATACCACAGTTTGATGGACAAAATTATGCATTATGGAGCAGAAGGATGAAAACATATATACAGTCACATGGATTTGAAATTTTACAATCTATAGTAGATGGATACAAAGAACCAATAGTTCCGCAAACAAGTGAAAGAGCAATAAAAAATGGTCAAAATAATTCCAAAGCCACAAATGCACTTCTGAATGGTCTTGGTGAATCGATATACACCAAAGTTATGCATTGTAAATCCGCTAAAGAGAGATTTGGGACAAACTTCAAAATATTCATGAAGGAGATTCAAAAGTCAAAGCAATAAAGCTTCAAACTTACATAGGTCAGTTTGAACAACTAAAGATGAAGGAAGACGAGAATATTGAAACTTACTTGTTACGAGTTGATGAAATAGTAAATGAAATGATAGGATTGGGAGAATAAATTAAAGAATATGTAATTGTTCAAAAGGTACTAAGATCTCTTCCTATGAGATTTGATCCTAAGATATCATCACTAGAAGAAAGAGCAGATCTAGACTCAATAAGCATGGACGAACTACATGGAATCTTCACATCATATGGAATGAGAACTGGACAAGAAAATCCATATATAAAAGAAGCATCTTTCAAAGAATCCAAAAGGTCAAAGAAAAAGGGAAAGAAAAAATAAAAAGAACATAGAAGCAACAATGACATCTCGGAAGATGATGAAGAAATGGCCAATTTTGTCAAGATATTGAACAAGGGAACCAACAACATATATAAAGGTAAGCTTCCATTGATTTGTTTTAATTGTGATGGTATTGGTCATTTTGCTAACAAATGTCCTCATAATAAAAATAAGGGGAATGATGAAGATTACTCAAATAGAAAACAAACTTATAAAGACAAAGGAACCACAAATGAAGTTTTCAAGAAAAGCTTATGCACCAAAGAAGACATTTCCTCATCAGATGAAGATGAAGTCAGTGACAGCGAGACATAAAGAGTTCTATTCATGGCAATATAAGACTCTGATAAAGAAGACACCGAAGAAGAATATGAAGAGGCATAAGTTGACTACTGAGAAGAATTGTTGACTGCCATAGAAGTTATAAGAAGAGAAACGAGGAAAAATAAGAAGCTACAAGCAGGACTAGACAAGAAGGAAGACACTCAAGAACTAGAGCAGATCATCACAAAATTGAAGGTTCAAATAGAAGAATATAAAAGAATTGAAGAAGCACTCAAAGAACAATTAGAAGAAAGAGACAAGATCATTGGAAATTTGGAATAAGAGATTATCACATTGAGAAAGTATCTTCAAAAGAAAAATATGCAGAACAACTCAAAAGTTTTGGATTCCATTATCAATAGTCAAAGGCCTAATCATGACAAGTCCGAACTTGGATAGAATCAAACTGAAAATAGATCAATATCCAAAGCAACAAAACAAGAAACATATTAAAATTTTTATGCAGAAACAATCAAAGGGGATAGGAAGACCTACAAGGAAGATTACATGGACACTCCACCAAGAAGATTCAGATTTCAGAATCGAAAACTGACAGATAGGCCTCAAGAAGAAGAAAGATTCAGAAGAGAAACTCCTTTCAGAAGATCTTCAACTCCCAGGTATCAAACTATCTTTTTTGGTTTATGTTATGCATGGAATAATTTTGGACATAAAGCTGTAAGTTGCAGAGCTAATAGCAAGAACATAAACAACTCTGAAAGTCATACACAAAATGGTTATCCAAGAAGGTCTAGTGAAACATAGAGAATATACAATAGGTTTGAATCATTGAGCGCTGAAGTGGAATGCTAAAAGTGAAATAACTTTGGACACATGGCCAAAGATTGTAGAATGAAAGTCCTTCCTAGAGAACCACAACATAACAACAACAGTCACAAACAAAAGCCTTAGAAGAGAACATAGATAAGAAAGAAGAATCAATATATAAATTAAGAATGCACACTCGCTTTAAAAGATAAGCAGAATAAGTGTGGTTGGTATGTTGACAATAGATTTTCAAAGCATGAAGAACAAGTGAAAAAAGACTAGGTCCCAGAGATTGCAAGACTGGAAATAAAACGAGATGAAGAGAATTCTCTAGAGAAAAGGAAAGATGAGGGATATAGAAAGGTTTGGAAAATAACTGAAAGAAAAGAAAGGTAGGTAAATAAGGAACATGTTCAAGAGATTGTACTTTCAAGCACTGTAGTGAGATATGAATCCACAGACAGAAGGAAAGAAGTTAGAGCTCAGAGAGATGATGAATCTACCAATGAAGATGATGATGAATACACATCAGAGCAGGAATTGTTCTGAGCCATATGACTTAGAGATTCTTAGATTATATGAATAATAGACAGGGGGAGTCTATGCGGTAGCTGAGACAGAACAAAGAACCATCCTACGAGAAGCTTGCAGAGTTTTGAGTAGACAGATTCAATGCATTTAGTTAGCAGAAGTACAATATGATAGATTAATCAGGTGTAGTAGTACTTCATGATAGTACAGTGACATATGAGTCAAAATTATGGACAGTTGTGTAGCAGAGTCTTGGACAGTATGGACAGAGATGGATTCCTAAGAACGCGTAGTAGGTTTGGAAATATATATGACAGTAGATGAGAGCATGGATTCCAAATTGACAGATATTTCTTGGACACATACAATGCATACAACAATTCACATTAAAAAAAAAATAATGCTCAGAAACAACAATGACAAAACTCCCTACGAGCTATGGAAATGAAGTGCAAACAACAACATCTACATCAAGGTAACTCAAGGTAGTATTTTATTAATTGAAATTTATGTTGATGATATTGTTTTTGGAAGTACTGATGACAGGTTAAGCCATAAATTTACAAAGGACATGTAGAATGAATTTGAAATATCATTACTCAGAGAACTATCCTTTTTTCTGGGTCTTCAGATACGTCAAAACAACCAAGGAATTTTTAGTTCTCAAACTAAGTATATCAGAGAAATGCTAAAGAGGTTCGGAATGGAAGATTTCAAACCAATTACCACTCCTATGTAAACCAGTTGCAAGTTGAGAAAATATGATGATTCAAATTATACAGACCAGAGGTAATATAGGTCAATGATTGGTAGCTTACTATATGTGACAACATCCAGACCAGATGTAATGCAGGCAGTTGGACAAGTGGAATGATTTCAAGAAGCACCAAAGGAATCACATGTATTAGCAGTGAAGAGGATTTTCAGATATATCAAAGGAACATAAGAGTTTGGATTATGGTATCCAAACGAAAATGATCTATCACTTATTGCCTACACAGATGCAGATTGGGCAGGTTGCATTGATGACCGACGAAGCACAAGTGGAGTAGCGTTCTACTTGGGTGAGTGTTTAGTATAATGACTAAGCAATAAACAATCATCAATGTCCTTATCTACAACATAAGCCGAATATATTGCAGCAACATCATGTTGTACATAGGCTCTATGGATGAAACAAACTCTAATAGATATACAGGTTGAGTATGATGATCCCATTCCAATATATTGTGATAATACAAGCACCATCAGTATCTCAAAGAACCCAGTGATGCAGTCCAAGATGAAGCACATTCCAATCAATTATCACTTTCTACGGGAACAGGTTATAGGGAAAAACATCAGAGTTGAATATGTGGGCACAAAAGAACAAGTGGTATACATCTTTACAAAACCACTTCCACGGGAAGCCTTTGAGTATCTACGCTAGAGACTCATATTAATTTCTACTCCAAAATAAATGATTTTGAATGCTTATCTTATATGTCTTAGATTTACACGAGGAAGCACCATCGAGAGGACAGTTCAGGTTGGGAGATCAGTTTCAGGAAGAGTTTAGTCAGGGGGAGTATCCCCAAGGACAGTTCAGTCAGGGGGAGTAGCCCCAAATGGAAAGATACCTTTGCCATTGATGACAAAGGGGGAGAGATTTATCAGAGAGATCATAGAGGAATGTTTCCAAGGGGAGCGATTTTCACAAGGGGAGAATGAGCGATATGACTTCAAAGTGATACCCTTTGTCAAAGGGGAAGATATTATTCATATGAAGGGAGAGAGAGTAATCAGAGGATTATAAACAAAAATAAAAATCAAAGGCATGTATATAGGGGGAGCAACCCCAAGGAGAGTTCAGTTAGGGGGAGAAGCCCCAAAGGGAGATACCCTTTACCATTGATGTCAAAGGGGGAGAGATAGAAACATTGATGAGAAGTATAATCATGAATGTTATCATGAATAAGTATTTCCATCAATGTTGGTGTTGCCATCAATGACAAAGGGGGCGATTGTCAGACAATTGGCTTAGGTTGATGGACAATTGGTATGGATTGTTGGTTTTCATTGATGTCAACCATTGGAGAGTGATATTGTATATTGATTTCGACCCTTAGTGATTGATATCAACCCTTGGAGAAAGTCTGGTAGCACAAAGGTTTGGGTAATGGACCTAAGGTTGTTTCATGTATAATGGTACAAGTTTTAATAAATATTAAGGTAAGAATATTATAGATGGATAGTACATGTCATTCCATTTCCGGTGGTATGTGGAACATCACATAACTACTCAAGGTTAGAGAGTTATGGCCATGTGAAGTTGGAGAACCCTCATGAGTCATCTAGAAGCCCCAAGAGGTCAAAGTAGTCAAAGTGGTTTAAGATATTTTAGAAAGTAAATAATAAAGTGAAGTGATGAGTGTACTATAAGTCAAAGTGAATACAAAATAAATTATTTAAATAATAAATTTAATGGAGAAATTAGAAATGGGTTAACCCTAAAATAAGGAAAGTGGGTTAAGATGGTTAAAAGGTAACCCCTTGAGGAAGCTACATGAAAGTATAAATAAGAGGCAAGGTTCTCTCATTTGAGCATATTGAATATCTAAAAGTGACTAAGGTAACCAAAGGATATCTGAGCTGAATTTCATAGGGAAGGTGAAGTAAATAAGGCTGAAATTCAAGGGAGGATAAATTATTTTGATGATGCTTTCTAAGGTATGTTATTTACAGGTCATCTCACCATTTTCGCAATAATTTTTTTTCTAGAATTATTCAGACTGTGAAATTGGGAGGCCGTTGAGGAAACATATCCAAGTAGCTATGGTACACATTTCATCTTGTGGGTCGTTGTATTTTTGGATTTACACTCTGTGGAAAATAGGGTTTGTGGCTAGTCCTGAAACTAGTCTAAAACAAATGTTTCGGGTAAAAACGTCATAACTTCTTCATAATAGATCAAAATTTAGTAAGACAAAATGTATTGGTTAGAGCACAGTCTGTAGTGTTCTGTGTACAATTTTCAGATCCATACAACAAATATTCTGTGTGGGGCATGCTCTACAAGTTCACTCTCTAGAGTAAGCCAAAATTCAACAAGGAATGCCATTTTTGCTATAACTCCTTTTCTGAGAGGTTCCAAGTAGTGAAATTTGGAGGAATTGCATAAAAGAAACTGAAGAACATTGTGTACCATTTTCAGATCTTTATTCATTACAGGTGCATAGTTATGATTATTGCAAGTTAGGGTTGTTAACTAATCCAAAACTAGTCACGTGAGACTAAAGTAAAGTTTGATGAAAATGCTAGTCTCTTGTTGTTAATGTTAAGGAAGGTTTTCACTTATGTGATCATATACACCAGGTCTATTATAGAGTTACAAATCATATTTGGATGATGAAATTGATGAGGGATTTTGGTTGAGGTACATGTTGGTTACATGGTTGAGACAAGTAGTAAATGATTTGGCACATACATGAAGTGTATAGTTGACGCTGTTGGTACATCTTGATGAGTCATATTTGATGAGTAGTTGATACATGATTGGTACATACTTGGTACATGGTTGGAGGCACTTGTTAGTAGTATTGTTGACACATGGTTTATGGATGATGTAATATACTTGTCTTGGTATATTATTAGAAGCACATATTGATCTTGGTGATGATTATGAGTTGTTGTATTATGTTTGGTTGATGCACATCTTTGAGAGTTGTCTTGGTGATTGATATTGGTGAGTAGATCTAATTTGGTTGATAATATTTATGAGACAAGTTGTTGTGATAGGTTGTTTGGACAAGTTGTTGTGATAGGTTATTTGTACAGGTTTGGTGCATGGTTGATGCACTCGTTGATGGTACAGGTTGAGGTAGAGGTTGGTGCATGGTTGATGCACTTGTTTATGGTACATGTTGATTACAAGTTGAGGTACAGGTTGATGCATGATTGATGCATGGTTCATATTATTGGTATAGGTTGTTTGGTGTAGGTTGATTGGTACAGGTTTACAATAGTATATCTCACAGTGATAGTGCGACAGTGGTTCCATCATTCTACTTATACGTCAGGGTGGTTGGACAGGGAAAGGACAGGTGGTTGTAGCCACCTTTTGATTGTAGCCGGAGAACATAGGGGGTTGTAGCCTCCTTCTGGTTGTATCCAAAGAATTGGGGAGTTGGAGCGTCCCTCAAGTTGTAGCCTGAGAAACTAGGGGGTTGGAGCCTCCTTCCAGTTGTGGCTGGAAAACAAAGGAAGTTAGTGCTTCCAATGAATGTAATTCTTAAAGACATATAAGAAAAATCATTATGTAGTTTTTTCCCACTTTGGATTTCCACGTAAAAACACTGGTTTACTGTGTATGTGTATGATTTCTTATTTGTTCATTGCTTATTTACTATGCAACTATTGTATGATAATGCTACATTGATATAACAATTGCATATTTTGGTTAAAAAAGGATTGAATTGCTCAATTACTGATTCACCGCCCCTCTCAGTAATCCAACACCCGCTGCTAGGATTTGACCAAGAGTCTCTTTAGTAGTCAACCTGGAAAGTCTCCCAAAAGGGAAGAAAACACAAACCATGGTGTAAGTCTTCCCACAATATAGAAACCGTAGTCATGGTTTCAAGGATAGCTTCATTTGAAGGAAATTCAATATCCGAGAAATCATGCTAATGGGGAGGGTTGACAGTCCTAAAAGGAAAATCAAACTGACCATATTCCATATGGCGATGGAGGTTCTATCCAGGACTGGCAGAGTCTATCAGTGAAGTATCACAAGCACAAGGGCTTGAGGATCTACAAATAGCAATATCATAATAAAAAAGAGACTCAAGACCACTCTGACCAAGAGTGGGAAGTAGGGGCTCCCATGCCTCCATTGGATAAACAAATGGATCAATTGCTGCGACCAATTCTTGAGAAGGAAAACATGAGTGAACAAATTCCTGCTCAGGAGCAATTGAACACCAAGGATAAGACGCCACATAATTAATTTGTGGTGGGGTAGAATCTACACGAAAACTAGGAACATATAAAGGGGAAACATGAAATAACGCTGAATTAGGATGGTTATTATCAAATGCTAGATGGTTGATAGTGACAATGCTTTCGTTGTGAGGGAAATGCATCACACGAAAGAGCATGGACACCACAACATTCATAGAACATACATAATCACGCCCGAGAAGCATATTGAAATCTAATGGGCCTTGCACCACTATAACATCGACAAAGAAAGTCTTCCCACCTAACAAGATAGGTAATTGAGGAAGAACCCCCAAATATTCACTAGGACATTTGTCAAAATCCAATAGCTCATGTGAATCAGACACAAGCTCAGGAGAACTTAAAGCTTGCCAAGATGAGGAGGATAAAATACTTGCGGAGGCTCCTTCATCCACAATACATCGGTAATTTTGTTTTGAATTAACTTCAACCCTTATTTTAAAGGGTGAAGAAGAAGGAATACAAGGCTCAATAAGGTCATTCCAATCAAAGGAAACCATCCTAGGAATGGTGGGGGTGTGCTCGAAGTGAGTGGAATACCCCCTTGTTCTGAAAGTACTAAACTAGAAATGCTAAAAACATAGTCGGTAGACCCATCACTCCCCATCGAAAGAGTTGGATCAACCAAATATTGCATCGGCATGACCACTTTGGTAGACTAGAAACTCTCCAAGAGAAGAGTGGGATCAACCGAATATTGCATCGGTGTGACCACTTTGGTAGACTCGACACTCTCCAAGAGAAGAGTGGGATCAACCAAATATTGCATTGACATGACCACTTTCGTAGACTTGACACTCTCCAAGAGAAGAGTGGGATCAATTGAATATTGCATCGGTGTGACCACTTTGGTAGACTCGATAATCTCTAAGATAAGAGTGGGATCAACCAAATATTGCATCAACACGACCACTTCCTCAACCACTGACTGAATAGGCTGTGAGACAACATGGTTTGAAAGAACATCACCCCCTAAAAGAGGAGTCAGGTCGGCCAAAGATTGCATCGACACAACTACTTCCTCAACCACTGGATGAATAGACTGTGAGACAATGTGGTATGAAGGTGCATCACCCCCCAAAAGAGGAGTGGGGTTGGTCTAATATTGCATCGGTGTGACCACTTCATCAACTAAAGGATGAATAAATTGCGGGAAAACCGAAGAAGACTCATAATCAAAATAACTTGCAGACATGGACCACAATCTTCGTGCCTTTGGAATGCCAGGGCATAGATGAGTAAGGTGATCTCCCTTGCAAATATTACAAGGGAACTTAGGCTTACATCCTATTCGTCTAGTTTTTTCAATAGAATCAATGCCCCCAACATGATTAGCAGTGGTTGGTTACTTACCCCCAACATGACTAGGAGAGGTTGTTGACATATCACTCGTATGACTCGCATTGGCAAGACTTGTGCCCCCAACATGACTTACAGTGGTTGGTTTCACATCTCCAACATCACTTGTAGAGGTTGGTGATTGGTTGATAACATGACTCTCAGAGGCTATATACCTATCGCCAGTATGACTAGCAATGACTAGAATTTTTCCCCCAGCATGACTTGCAGAGGTTGGGTGCTGGTCTTCAACATGACTTGCAGAGGTTGAGGACCTATCTCCAAAATTAATCGCAGAGGTTGGTGATTTATTTTTATTATTCTTCCTCTTTCTATTTCGTTTAGACTTTCGGTTACTAGTAGCTATACTTTCACCAGAGAAGGAAGAAGGAGAAGGAGAAGAATTTTCTAACGAAGGAACGTCAACATGATGCCTATGATATAAGGTGCCTATCTGAGAAGCATCAAGAGAATTAGGGACATTTGGAATGGTACCCAACCAAATTGGTAGTCCCACATTCAACCCAGGAATGTACAACGTGGCCATCAAAGGGACACCAACATTTCCAAAGAAAGGAAAAGCACAAGAATCCCCTTGCGAACGGGTTCCTTGGTTGGTATCACCAGTAAATTTTTCCATGAAGATCTTATGCACAGGTGCTTCCCTTACGGGATCGTTCAAGTCCGTAAAAGTCTCACACACTGACCCTAGCGAGCCAGTGGTATAAAAAACAATGCCTATAAAGAGGAGGCTCCACGTTTCTAAGAGGAAGACCGAAAAGTCCTCACGACCGGTGGAGTGGGTGGTCTACCACCTTAGGTCAGAGAACCAAAGAAATCATTGACTAACTCACTACGGAAAACTAGGGAGCAAATAATACACCACTAAGAAGAAAAAACCTAAAAGATACAAACCAAAAAAACCACCCTTCTGAATGCTTCCAAACTAGGGAGATGAAGTCTTGATCTTCCAAAGAATTCACAAAGGCAAACGACTAGCTAGGAGAAACAGTTACCCAGACCTTCGACCAACGGTCCCTTCGGGTGTCACCCAAAGAGTACATAGTCTACCTCAAGTACCACGATGCACCCCTCACATTCACCTATGTGTCAACTTATATAATGGAAACTAGGCCACCAACTTGTAATCAACAACCAGAGGGGTACAATCGATAGTCATGTGAGTGTATGGACATGGTAACTAAGCTCGAAGATCCTCCCGAGGCCTGAAACACAACAGGGCTAGAATCACTCTTAAAGTACCTTGGATGGATCCAAGTGTCTCAGAGGTTTGATACAAGTCGGGCCAGTAATGCTACAAGATTCACCCCCAATACACACTCTCCCAAATGATTTGTCGGGATCAAGAGTGGATATCCTCATCATCATCCTCCACACGACCTCGTGTTTGAATCCTGTGTTAGAGGAGCTTCCCGGATTGAGTAATTACAAGGTCGATTTTTCACACCCTAGCATAGACAACTATGTTAAGTTTTGGTTGGCCTTGGAGAGTTTACCTCTCCACACCTAATCCAAGGCCCTATCCTAAGCTATTGGTGAACCCTAGAAAAAGTGTTACTAATATATTTAGATTAGCGCGTTCGTTTTATGGGTTTTTCTTACTTAAGGAGAAGAAGTTCAACTTATGTTGTTTGAGACTCTTGTGAAAAAGAAACTAATTAAAACACTGGAAAATATTACTTTACACTAATTCTACAAATGAAAAAGAGCTTCAAGCAAAAAGCATGAACAATCTTTCAAACGTAAAAATGCAATCTTTTCTCCTTTCCATGCAAAATGCACAATGCAACTTTTGAGTGAAACAAAAGAGCAAATGAAAGGATTTTCTTTCTTATTTTTATTTTGAAATGCTTTCAATATGAGAAGAAAACACAACCCTATGTTAATTCTTTTTCTTTTTCAAATAACAATGCAAAGAAATGCAAAGCAAGAAAGAGACCTAAAAACCTAGGTTTTTATTTTTTATTTTCTTCCAATCAAAGGAGAACTAACAAAAGTTGCTAAAAGAAATTAAAGAATACATGATTCATTCCCCCCGACCACGAGGGGGAATGTTTTTTTAAAATGAAACTCATTTTTTTTTTTAAATCAAGCTAAAAATAAGCCAAAAACGCTTGGAAACATAGAGAGACAAGAGGATTTCTTTTTTTATTTCATAAACAATATGATCCTGCAAACTATCTAAACCCCAAATAACATAAGCTTCTAGAACTCAGGAAGACCTGGGAACCAAAATTTTCCGGTAGGAAAAGGAAAAAATTTTGAAAAAATTCTCCAAAACAACAGAAACGTGTGTTGTGCATGACCAACATGTGTATGTACGTGGGCTGATTATAGTGCAGAACATGTATGTACACGTTCTGTACAAAGAACATGTCGCATACACCTATGCAAATTTTCAAAAAAAGAAAATTTTTGGACAAACAACTTGGGAAAGGGAAGCTGGTAGGCACCTGGATGGTGACCAGAGACCCAACTTGACTCATATTATTCATAAAAATAAAAAATAAACTGAAAATCGAACCAAACCAAGATCTCCCACTAAGACCTTAGAGAGACTCCACAGTGGAATCTCCAATTCTGCTACAGGGAAAATCCCCCTATACTGGGCCTAGGTAAAGGAAGAGCGTTGAATTCCCTTAGAAGACTGTTCTACCCTTAAGCTACCCCAAAACTATCTAAACTGAAAGAAAAGAGAACGGAAAGAAGGTCAATGGGTGCACCTTTAGTCCTTGCGGCTGGTGTAGACCTCTTTCGCTTTTGCAACTTCCTATATTGCGGGTCTCCTCCTAAAGCTAACCTGCAAAAACTTAGGAAAACAATGCTACACCACATGCAATATCTACTTATCACTTTAAATGTTCATATACATACATAAATGCATAAATCAATAAAAACATATAGACATAATGTTTGGGACAAGAATGAACTCTTTTATTCAATATTAATATCAAAAGGATTACAACCTTCATCGACAATCACTCCACGAACCAGGTCCGGGCATAGTTTTCTTATTCTCTTGCTTGGCCTTTCAAATGAGACCCAAAGACCTCTTTTTGTATGAGAAAAAGATGTTTATTCGGTTTGGGGATGGGCTACAATGTGTAAAATGGTTGGGAAACCCTCTATAGTTCATAAACTCTGCCGAACTCCTTGGAATTTTATATTTTTTGCAACATTTGGAGGTAAATGCGGGCGAACTAGTATGCATCTTGCGTATGTACGTGGGCTAACTAGTATGCAACACATGTATGTACATGGACTATTAGTTCAACATAACACATACATTTTCCAAAAAATGGTTTTGTAAGAAAAAGCCTCAACAATATTTTGGCAAAATATGTAAGTGGAAAGGCTAATGTCATGTATGCATAGGTAAGGAATTTTTGGCCTATAACAATATTGTAGGATGCATTAAGAAAAAAAGGGTCATAGGGATTATTGACTCAATGAGTACCCATAAATTTATTGATAAAATATTAGTAGAGAGCCTCAATTGTTTTGTGTATCTAGGGAAAATTTTTCAAGTGTTGGTTTCTAATGGAGGTATTATTCATTGTGGAGGAAAATTCCACAACATTAAACTTAGTATGGGAGAATATAACTTAGAAATCCCAATCTATTCCATTCCCATTGGAGGTGTAAATGTTGTTCTTGGGATTCAATGGTTGATAACATTAGGTACAATTTCTACAAATTATAAGGAATTATTCATGGGATTTGAATTGGAAGGAATTCAATATGAAATCAAACTATTAAAATATACACATTCTCTAGTGATCATCTCTCACAGAATGGAAAAGATACTAAAAAAGGGTAGTAGGGGAGTTATGGTTAGAATTTATTCTATGGAAGTAAAACAAGAAGATGAAAATATTATAGAGGAATTAATATGCAACTTGGAAAAGCACCATAGGGTCTTCCAAGAAATTCCTAAAGGGATACCTCCATCTAGGGATCATTAACATCAAATTGAACTAATACCTAAAAGTACTCCTCCTAATAGAAGGACTTATAGATATCCTCATCAACAAAAGGGGGATATTGAGAAAATGGTAGAATACATGATGGATTCAAGTATTATTCAACTAAGAAAGAGTTCATTTTCAACTCTATTAGTGATGGTGAGAAAAAAAAGATAATTCTTGGAGGATGTGTCTCGATTATAGAGATCTAAACGAAATCACCATAAAGGATAAATTCCTGATTCCAAATATTGATGATGTATTAGATGGGATTCATGGTGTGGCTTATTTTACAAAGCTAGATCTTAAATCAAGATACCACTAGATCAGATTAAGAAAATAAGACATTCCAAAAACAACTTTTATTAATCATGATGGGCACTATGAGTTCTTGGTCATGCCTTTTGAGTTGACTAATTCTCCATCTACTTTTCAAAGCCTTATGAACAATATTTTTTGACCCCAACCTAGAAATTTTGTGTTGGTTTTCTTTGATGATATACACATTAAACATGTGGACAAATTCCTATAAATTCTTGAAAAGAATCAATTGTATGTAAAAATATCCAAATGTTCTTTTGGGAAACAAGAAGTATAATATTTAGGTCATATTGTTTCAAGGTAAGGGGTTAAGGTGGACCCTCAAAATATCCAAGCTATTGCAAAATGGCATATTCCTAAAAACATCAAGAGTCTTAGAGGATTTTTGGGTCTTACAAGATATTATTGAAAATTTGTTAAGAATTATGCATGCATTGCATGCCCATTCACATATCTCTTGAAGAAAAATTCATATGTATGGAATGAAGAGCTTACCTTGGCATTACCACTCTTAAAATATGCTATTTATTCTACACTAGTATTGGTAACACTATATTTTGGTAAAACATTCATAGTCAAATGTGATGCATTTGGACAAGGAATTGGAGTAGTATTGATGCAATAAGGGATACCGTTGACTTTTGAAAGTAAACAATTAAAGGAAAAATACTTGGTGAAATCTACATATGAAAAAGAAATGGAAACAATTTTACATGCAATAAAAAATGGTGACACTATCTCATTGGGAGGCATTTTAAAGTCAAGACAAAACATGATAACCTAAATTAATTTTTGAAGTAAATATTGTCATGAGAAGAGAAACAAAAATGGGTAGAAAAAATGCAAGGTTTTGATTTTGAAATAATCTACAAAAAGTGGAAGGACAATGTGGTTGCAGATGCCCTTTCCAAAATAAAATAAGCTTTAAGTTTATATTCTGTTACATCTTCCATTATTATGTGGTTGGAAGAAGCTCACCTTGAATAAAAAAATGACAATAGTATGAGACAAAAAATACAATGTATAAAGGAAGGGGTGAACTCTATGAAACTTTGTGAGTGGAAGAGAGATATTCTCTCGTACACGGATATAATATTTTTATGCCCTTAATCAAATTTGAAGCAACAAATATTAAGGGATTCTCAGGGCTCTGTGATGTCCGAACATTCAGGGTTTCTTAAATCATATCAAAGGATCAAAATCGATTTCTTTTGGGAAGGAATAAATAAATACAATAAATTTTTTGTAAGAGAATGTTGGGTTTGCCAAAGAAATAAAGGAGAAACAATAAAAACTCTAGGGTTACTTTATCTTTTACACATACCTAATCAAAGATGGGAAGACATATCAATGGATTTCATTACATATTTATTGAATTCAAAAGGTAAGGATGTCATTTTTGTGGTCGTGGATATACTCACAAAATATGCACATTTTTGTGGAATTCAAAGTACATATACGACAAGTCAAGTGGCAGAAGTGTTCATGAAGGAAATTCATAGACTTCGTGGATTTCATAAAGTAATAGTAAGTGACATAGATCCAAAATTCATAGGAAAATTTTGGAAAGAATTATGGAAGATGAGTGGAACAACACTAGCTATGAGCTCAACATATCATCCACAAACATATGGTCAAATAGAAATAGTTAACAAATGTTTAGAGGGTTATCTACGTTGTTGTTGTTTAGACAAGAAATATCAATGGGTGAAGTGGATTCCTATATAAAAATGGTGTTAGAATACCACTTATCACACATCTACTAATATTTCCCCATTTGAATCCCTTTATGGATACCCAACTCCTAATATATAGTACTTTTTGCATGACCATTCCTAAGTGGAGGCAATAGAATCACATATGGAGAAGACTAAAGAAACTTTTAAAATTATTAAGGAAAACCTTCAAATGGAACAAAATAGGATGAAGCAAAAAGCATATCAACATCAAAGTGAGAAAATTTGAGGAGGGTGATTGGGTATTTTTGAGATTGCAACCTTATAAGAAATCTACTCTCAAATATAATAAGAATTAGAAATTAGCTCCAAAAATTTATGGACCCTACAATAATATTATTAAGATTAGACAAGTGGCATATGGGTTAGATTTCCTTATTCCATTCATAAGTGTTTTCATGTATCTTTCCTAAAAATAGTTTTCTGACAGACTATGCCAGTGCAAACAAATCTTCCAGAATTAGATAAAGAAGGGAAGTTGATTCTGGAACCAGAAAAAAATATAGATAGGTGTTCTATATATTTGTGAAACATAACCATTATGGAGTACCTAATTAAGTGGAATCATATGCCTCCAGAAGAAGCTACATTGGGAAATGAGCAGTTCATGAAGAAACACCCTCAATTACAAGCTTTGAGGGAAAAACTTTTTTTAAAAGAGGGGCGATGTTAAGGCCCCTAAGGCCCCATGTTAAGGCCCTACTGCTCATTTATTATTAGTTTATTAGTTATTATTAGTTCGGCTTAGTGGTAGGTTACATCATGCTCACTTTATCTTCTATTTATAATAAAGGAGAATAATTTGTATAAGCATTTCATCTTGTCTTCTGAATTGGATATATTGTAAAAGGAGGTTTCCCCTTGAAGTGGATTGTATTCATTGACTGTTTTGAAATTTGGTTCATAACATTGTCTTCAGTACCCTAGGTCGAGGAATTTAGATGACAGTTCCAGACGAAGCCTCACTAGGATCAAGTGACATCATTTATTGTTATTTCTTGTGAATATATATATGAGAACTCTCTTCTTTCCTTCTCCAAAATATGTGTTATTAATTTGTTTTCACTATTATTGTAAGCATATGATTGGTAGATAACTAACTTGTTGATCCTAGATAGTTTAGGTAGTTAGAATTCAGTTATTATAACTACTTTGATTGCAGATATATTCTTTTGTTTGTGTAGATCAACAAAAGGTATCCTAGAGTGAGGGATTGGAGTGAAGACCTTTGTTGATATAAAAGACTGTTTTATGGTCTTTGAGATAACATCATGAGGATATAATCCCCCTAAATTTTTAAAGAGGTGGTATTCCTCTATGTTTGTCTAAAATATGTAGCTGATGTTCTTGGAATGGAATGTCAAATGGGAGAATGCTAACAAGAAACCCCAAATCTTTTATTGCTTTAGTTATTATATAAAATGGTTCTTGATAACTAGATTTCTCCTTGAGTGCAAAATTTGCCTATAAATGGACAAAACAACTTCTTAATAGTAAAATGATAAAGAGAGTCTTCAATATAAAAATAAATATGTTCTCACATTCATTATAACATACCTCTGAAACAAGTGCAAGAATAATATACAACCATATTCTCTCACAAGAAAAAGAATGAAATGGGGTTGATCACTTCAGAGAACTTTAAATGAGTATTGCATTTAAAAATGAAAAATAACATGATGAACACACTCCAAAAATCTCATACTCAGAAATCTCAAAGTCTGATAAATCATTAAATTTATACCCCAAAATATTTCTCTGGGGAGTTTAATACATAAAATATATTTCACATTGCAAATCATTTCAGTAAACCGACTGACTAATGCTCATAAATAAAGCATGTCAAATGCAAGAAATAAACCTCCATGAATCAATTAAACAACTTTGGTTTACATTATCAATCATATATATGGCTACACAATACTCCTATTGATCTTTTAGGCAAGTGCCTAGAAAAATAAAATAAAAACACACAAAAACTTGACCTTATGCTCAGTATTAGACATACAAACACAAAGGCTTGAGATAAATTGTGTAGCAACAGAAGAAGCAAGAAAATGGAGATTTGTATTTGCAGATGAGAAAGTCGGCTGCGTACTGAAGGTTGAACAATAATATTTTGATCATCTTTAACCCTTTCTTTGATGGTTCTCTCCTCCTTTTAAATATGCTCCCAATGCTTCTTTGATATTCCTTTCCCTAGCAGTTAGGGTTTACATTCTTATAAAATTTTCCTACATGCTTCTTCTTTTTGGAACAATGAGTAGATACTTTAATCAATATTTGAATACATACTTATTAATGAATTTGGTCATTGAAATTTGTGCCTCCAAGTGTGACCAATTTCACCTCTCCACACTTGGGATACTAGGATCTGTATACTTGGCAGTAACAACTTTTTAAATCATCGAATATATAAGTTGACCAATTACTTGTATAGTAGGAGGATCTTTCCTCTTTCTTCTAGGTATTTTTAGACACACATCTCTTACAATCTTGGAATAATTGGGCACATCTCCAATGGCTAGAAATAATGGAATATTAACACACACATTTTTCAATTCCTTGAGAAAGTCAAATTCAGGTTGAACAATAATTTTATCAATATTTAGCATTTCCGGATAGGGAGGTAACAATGCATCCTTAGTTTGCAGTTGATTTGATTTTTCACGAGAAGTAATTTATGAAGTACTTGGATAAATATTTGTAAAATAATTTTTTGTAGGATGGTTTTCTACTTGATATTGAACCTCCTCCTCATCCTTATATATGATTGGAGTTGTTCGATTATTTATAATTTTCCTTGATCTTAAATGGAATCCTTGACAATTGACATGGGAAATTGAGCAAGCTGGAAAACCCAACAACTCAACAATGTAAGTGGATTGGGTTTCTTTATTGTTCGGATTAGGTGTGGGTTATACAGGTAGTTGTGTTCTTGGTTGAGGACTACTAGAAAACATATGCAATTGTTGTTGTTGCTGAGTTAGTTGAATTTGTTGTTGAGGGAATTGTGGAATAACTTGATGTTGATAATTTCCAACATTAAACCTTCGCCACGCTTGTGACCATTGATAATTCTATGTTGGCTATGGTGGATATTGTGGCCAAGTTTCATAAGGATACCGAGATTTTATAGGATATGGAATTTGTTGATTATTCATAAATGAATTAAAGGATTGAGAAGAATCATGAGTCATACCGAGTGGTCGTGGTTTCCATGGTATCTTCTGAGAAATAAAACATATTTTCTCAACTTCTTCATTAGTTCCTTGATACATAAATTTTAATTTAGGTAAACAAGGGAAGTTGTTGGTAGTGTGATCCTGCTCACAAATGTCACATACTTCGAAATTGTTAAACATGAATTCGCTTAAAGGATGTCTTTTTCTGCACTTCGAGAAAAATATGGATAGTTATTTCTCGTCCTCTACTTGTTCCTTTTTAACATCTAACATGTCAAACAATGAGATTAATGTGCTAATAATATTAGTTTTGAAATTTTCTAGTGAATTACCGATTTTTGCATGCGTAACTCTTCCTCTTGATGATTTAGTAATTCTGGTAGAAATATCTCTAAGACCTCTTCCATGTTTTGAAGTTCCTCATGAATATATTTTACATAATTCACAAATATGATCATACTCAATTTGAGAAATGTCTCCTCCTCTCATTAAATTCAAAAGATCAAGACAATAATCTCTTATAACTCTTATCAAAATTGTTCATGGAATATCCTTATCCAACTTACTCTATTTGGATATTTGAAAATTGTATTGAAATTATTCCACACAATCCCCTAAACTTTCATCCTCTTTTTGAGTCATCTTAAAAATTTCCTCAGAAAGGTCTCTTGCTTTGGAGTAATCTTGATACTTTTTGAGGAATGCTTGTTTCATAACATCCCGGTAATAATACTTTTCCCACCAAGTCCCATAAACTAATGTAATTCTACATTCTTTGACATGCCAGGAAATAGTTTTAGCATTTGAGAATTTTTTGTATAATCATAACTCTTGCAAAGAACATCAAACTAAAAAATAGAAGTATTTGTATCTTCACTAGACAAACCATTAAAATTAGGAACACTTTGAGGAATGCTTGTTTCATAGCATCCAAATCGTAATACTTTGCCCACCAAGTCCCATAAACTAGTGTAATTCTACATTCTTTGACATGTTAGGAAATAGTTTTAGCCTTTGAACATTTTTTGTATAATCATAACTCTTGAAAATAACATCAAACTCAAAAATATAAGTATTTTTATCTTCACTAGACAAACCATTAAAATTATGAATATGTTAGGGAGAAATATTTTTCGTAGGTCTTTCGTCTTCAAAATCTTTAATAAAAAAATCAAAAGTTATGTTAGAATTAGCTTCATGTTTTGTTTCCATGATGATAACAACAAAATCCTTAGGAAGAGGTGCCTTAAATGCTTTGATTCTCGAGGAGAATTTGATTATTCAGAATATTCTAGTTTGTGAATTGAATTTTCATTAGGGGAATCTTGAGGTGAAAAATGGGCCTCAAAAAAAAAAAAATGTACTATCAAGTCAACTTTACAAGAACTAGTCACATTTTAGAAGATTACATCATCTTCGATGATTGAGTTGGCATTTATTGAGTTAAATATGCTTATTCATCACATTCTGAATGGTGGATAACAACCCATAGTTAACTTTGATAGTGTTGCAAGTACAATACTCATAAATTACTTTCGAATATAATATAAATATATTCATAAAGTGAAGTACTTTTGAATATATAAAAAGTGAAGTACCAATTCAAATTTCAAAATTTAAAAAATGAATACATAGATTTTCACATATTATTCACAATTTATATTGTAAATTAAATTAAAAAATACTTTGTATTCTAAATTAAATAAAAAAAATTCTAATTCATTACATAGATATATATTCAACCTAACATACGTAATTTAATGTGAGAACCCATATATATTAGTTTAACTAACATATGAAGTACATGGTATAGACATGTACTTCATATATTAATTAAACTAGTATATATGGGATAGATTAATTAAAGTAATATATGAATATCTATGTATTCATTTAACTTATATACAAAATACGTAAAACCACTTTATATATTAGTTAAATTAATATATGGGTATCCATATATTAGTTCATTGTATTTCATATATTAGTTAAATTAATATATGGGTATTTATATATTAGTTCAACGTATTTCATACATTAGTTAAATTATATTCATATATGAATTAAACTAATATACGAAATATATGTAACACACACTCCATACATTGGTTAAATTAATATATGGATAAATTGTTTATAAATGATTCTCTTGTATCCATATATTAGTTTGATTTTGAGAATATAATTCATGTTATGAACTATGTATTATTTTTTAATTAGTCACACTTTATATTCCTCCAATTTAAAAAAAAAAATGAATGTGTGGTCTATCACATGGGTTATATTAAAAAAAGATTATATTATTATTTATTATATGAGAATTACTTTATGATTACTTGCATTTTTTTTTTTATTAAAAGTGATTCGTAATTTATATATCCAAAATTAATTTGATTACTACATTTCTTATTAAAATCAATTCATATTCTCAAAATACTTTTATTTCTAATCACACTAATAGAGATTTTTTTATTAATTTTATTTCTAAACATCTCTTTAATTTAAGTTAACCATAGTCACATATATTGTAGTGCAAGATGTGAATTGTAAATACACATTCCCCACAAAATGACTAACTCATGATTTATTATATCTCTTAGGAGGCCAATTTTAGACCTTAAAATTACCCTAATGTCTGAGATTCTAAGTTTGAATCAAGCTGCTCACTAATCAATTCTTCATCTTTTTCATATTCTATAGTGTGAGGGAAAAATTGTGCCTCTGTTGCATAAGAAGTTTCTACTACATATTCATGATCAGAATCCTTTTTGTAATATTCACCAATATTGAGAGGGGGGGTGAATCAATATTGAACACTTTTTACCATTTTTGATCACAACATTAACTTATCAATGATTCCATTCACTTATGATTTCATTTATTATGTCATAAACATATAACCATAAATAGTACTATTCAACAATGCATCACATCATACACAGTGCACACGATATTTTATGTGGAAAACCAAATGGGAGAAAATCACATAATTCTTTCTTATATACCAGAAGATTACATTGATAGGAAGCACCGACTTCCAAAATTCTCCAGCACCAACTGGAAGGAGGCTCCAACCTGAAGGAAGCTACAACTCCACAAATTCTCCAGCTCCAACTGGAAGGAGGCTCCAACCCCATGATTTACAGGATCCAACCTGAAGGAAGCTACAACTTCTTGAATTTTCTAGCTCCAACTTGAAGGAGGCTCCAACCCCTTGATTTATAGGTTCCAACCTGAGGGAACCTCCAAATCCTTGTATTATCCAACACCAATTGGAAGGAGGCTACAAACCCCTTTCCTTTCCCCTTCCTTCCTCCCTGAAATATAAATGGAGACTCAACCTGTCACTGAAACCATCACTGATATTCATCCTGTCACTGTTATTTCCACTGTCACTGTCTTTTTCACTGCCACTGTCTCTGTCAAAATCATCGTCTCTGTCACTATCACTGTCTCTGTCACTTCTACTGATACATCATTATCATCAAAGCTGGTTCAACCACATAAATATTATGCCAATATCACCAAGAATATCACCATAATATACATCAAACCATGTGCCAACATATGCCTCAAGTATATGTCAAAATCATCCAAGATACATGCCTCAACCAAGTGCCAAAAACATGCCTTAAGCATGTGCCAAACCATCCATGATACAAGCCTCAAACATGTTCCAAAACATCCATAACATACCTCAAGTATGTACCAATATATGCCTCAAACCATGCCTCAGGCATGTGCCAAAACATCCATAATATGTCTCAAACCATATACCATAACCATGTGAAAGACCTCAAACATGTACCAAGATATGCCTCAAGCAAGTGCCATAACATCCATGACCATATGCCATGATGTCCAATATATTCCTCAAATTATCCAATACATACTTCAAAACATGTAGACAAACATACTTTTCATTATGAGGAAACCCTAATGCATCAAATCTCTGATCATCATACCTTTTTCAACCTTAGCATCAAGACAAGGGCTCCTTCTTCAATTTTTTTTCACAGATCCGCAACTCATACATTGTCAACCTGTGGACATTCACACTTTGCTTCACTATGAACTGTGTTCATCCACTCTTTTATCCACTGTGACCCACATACATCCATTCTTTACTCCACTGTGACCCGCAGATAACCTCATAAATCTGCACCTTTCTCCATTGCAACCCACATATAACCTCAAAAAACTAGTATAGTCACCTCTTTCTCTCCTCGAACTCCTTTATCCTAAGCTATATTTTCTTAGTTGAGATCGCCAATCCTCCTAACACAAGTGTAGACCCACCCATGCTAGCTCCATACCATAAAACACACATTTGCATGGATGAACAAATGAGAGGTTCTTGATACATGTATTTATACTTTTCCAAGTGCCTCCTTTATTTGAATTTAGGGCGAACCTGTAACTTCTTGTTGCAACAACTTTTTCTCCTTAATTTATCTGGGTCCAACTTATAACTTCTTTGACCTTAGATCCAGGGCTTCTTGACCATACTTTGGGGCTTCATCTTTAAGAGGGCATAACTTCTTAACCATGAAGAACCATGTGACATACCACTTACCGTTGAAAATGGAATGATGAGGACTATCCATCTATGAGGGTTTTTCATGTATTTGCAATGTCATTCATCCTCTTTTTCCTCAAACACCTTCGAGCTTCATGAACACACCTCTGAGACTTCTTCAAAGCGTCTTCCCATGAGGGTCATGCTTAAATCTACGCCAAAGGGGACTACTTTGGAGACTTCTTCAAATACACCCATTACTTCTAGAGGATTCTAGACTTCTTATAGGGTTGACATCACCCATTACTTGTAGGGGCTTCTGGGTCTTCTAGACTTCTTCTAGGGTTGACATCACCCATTACTTGTAGGGGCTTCTAGACTTATTCTAGGGTTGACATCAATGAAAACCAACTTTCCAACATCATGCTGACCTTGCTGAGTATAAAATTTTTTTCTGGATCCTTCTCCTCGACCTTGTCTACTTGTAGATTGATTAGTACTGCGAGTGGTTCTTATTGAACCACATGCTCGTGCTCTTGGATTTCTAGCTCTTCTCATGCATATACATGATTCCAAATGCAAAACACTTTGTATGATATATTATATGGAATAATTTTGA
>SNQJ01S0032147.1:131659-184300 GCA_010110895.2 Picea sitchensis
CACTTCTAATTTCTCCATTAAATTTATTATTGAAATATTTTTTTTTGTATAATACACTCATCACTTCACTTTATTGTTTACCTTTTAAAATCTCTTAAACCACTTTGATTACTTTGACCTTTTGGGGCTTCTAGATGACATATGAGGGTCCTCCAACTTCATAAGGCCATAACTCTCAAACTGTGAGGAGTTATGTGACGTTCTACATACCATCGGAAATGGCATGACATGTAATATCCATATAGAATAATATTATCTAAAAATATATCATAAATCATACCGTTACCCATCAAACAAACTTGGGTCCATTACCCAGACATGGGGTCTCCAACTTCTCATGGCCATAACTCTCTAACTGTGAGTAATTATGTGACGTTCCACATACCACTAGAAATGACATGACAAGCACTATCCATCTAGGATATTTTCCCTGAAAAATTCACTTTCCTTCATATCATTATTCCACAATTAATAATGGGTTCTCTTACTCCACAAAGCGTCTTCCAGTGAGGGATTTCACCATAAGGGGACCACTTTGGAGTTCATCCATATTCACTTCTTATCAACAATGAAAAAACAATAACGAGTCATATTTACATCAAACAATATTGTGTCCATTACCCAAACCTTTGTGCTATGAGTCTTTCTTCAAGGGTTGACATCAATGACAACCAACCTTAATCAACAGTCCCATTCTTGACGAGAGAATCATATTCCTTTTGCATGGATTCTTTCCATTCATCATGAGAAGTGGTTTCTTTAAAGGAAATCGATTCATGGTTAGTATATAAATTCAACTCACAATCATATGAAATGACAGTAACACCCCCTTCTCTCCTGGGGATTCTGCAACCTCCTTGTCTTGGATCTTCAATATCTTGAGCCGAATTATCTCTTTGGGCCTTCAACGAACCCTAAACACTCAATGCATACACACAGGTCCCCTTGATGTCTCTTGCAAGTTCGAACTACTTGCAACTCCGCTCTCCGACACTTGGCAACACCGATTTGTGAGTACCAGTCTCGCTCTAGACTCTTTCTTCTATGTGATCGTGGGATATAAACTCAGGCCAATCCCTTCACCACTTCAGGCTTTGACGATATTGAAACATTTTCCTCTGTTTCCTCCCGAAACACTTTTCTCTAAATTCATGGGTCTCTGCCACTTGTCTCCCTATATCTGATGGTCCAGTTGTACTCTGGGTTTTGTGGCTTCATGAAACTTTACTTACTCCACATTTACTTCCTCTGGACCTCTACCTCCCAGATTCTCTAATCTATTTCCACACATATCCTCGAAGCCAACGGTTAAGATTCTCCCTCGCAAATTCATGACTTCGACAATCCCACCTTTCAACACCTTGAAATGCTCTGAATTCTGAAATTTTGAAACACCTCATGACTTGCCTCCGTGCGATCTCTCCTAGATATGACAGTCTGGAACGACTCCAATCTCTCCTGGATGGACCTAGCTTTTCTAATTTTGGGAAACCTCAAAGGAATCCTCCATTGGAATATTTCTTTCCACTCTTCCTCGAAATCTTGCTTCGTTTGAACACGATGTTCAATGCTTAGTTGAATTTCATCTTGTGCACTCCTTGCAACAGGTATTCCTATGCAATCCAACCTTTCTGTGGACAACTCTAGCTACTCTTCCTAAGATTTTGAGTCAAAAGACTTGGTCGCACACTCCTTGTGGGTGAACTTCCTTCAATCTATCTCTCCAGAGCTTTCTGAGTCAAAATAGACTCTGTCACGCACACGTTGCAGATGCCATGCAATCCTTGCACACATAAGGTTCATGTTATCTCTTCTGAGCTTATGAGTCGAAATAGACTCTATCAACGCACTCCTTACATACACTATGCACACTTGCACTTTCTCGTAGAAGAGAAACAATTGAAGCTTATTTGACTCTTCATATATTTATACATTCAACCATGTAAATGCATACATAAACACAAGGACAAGAAATAGTAAGGAATTGAAAAATAAACAAACAGTCTACCATTTATTCATTCAAATAGACATGAAAACACCATGAATTTGGGACAATGCTCCTCTGTTATATTCATTCAACTGAAATATACTTGTGTTCATTTACTACTTCGACAACTTCTACAACAACTATCAACAATCCATCAACAACTAGAGTGCCAACAACTTCCAGCTACAATGGAAACCTATACAATATCTTCAACAACCTTTCAACAACCTCTACTGGGAAACAATACAAAGATTTTTACAAGAGGGCTCTTCGATCTCTTCCCTCCAACTACTCTAGAGCTATCCTATTGAATTAAAATTTATCAACTACTTAGAATTTATTACAATAAATATTTGTGATAGATAGATCAGATCGAATACATTGAATTTGTACTGCACTCAGCTTCATTAAAAGAAAATACATTCTCCGATGTCCTCATGAAATTATCCAGCTCTACAACATTTAAGATGTTCTTTAATTACAATACCTTTGAATATATTTGCATGATACACCTTCTTAAAAAAGTTAAATTTTTTCAAAATGTGCGCTAGTGCGCCTAGCTATCCTCCGCTTGTGCTTTGCTGGTGATGCTCCTGCATCATGAAACATATTTGTCATCTACATCACCTGATTTTGAATTATCTACATTAACTCCATCCTGTCTCAAGGACATTTTGGTTCCTGTCTTTTTGACCTCATCGAGATGAAAAATTTCAAGTGTTTTGGTGAGCCATTTTGGTGGACCTTTCTGAGATGGTTCAGGTTGCTCGATTGATTGAGATGGTGCTCATTTCTCATCAAGCCTCAACTTTTCAATCCTTTCAATCACATCATCCAACTTAACTTCATGTTTTGATGAAGTGGTAGGAACTTCTTCATGAGGGGAAGATGGTTCTTTAAAAGGAGATTCCAAATATTGACCCAAGATAGGGATCCCCCTTTAAATATGTGGAATCTCATCATCAAATTCATGATATGTCTTTACATGAGTGAATCTATCTAGATGATCAAGTTTCCTCTCAACAATTTTGTATTTCTTGGAGAATTCGAGAAATATCACATCTCCAGAAAGGATGAATGTCTTGTTTGTCTCATCGTAAAGACAATACCCCTTGGTGGTATTTGAGTACCCCAAGAAGATGCACTTCCAAATCCTTACATCAATATTTCTTCTTTGCTCCTTAGGAATCAAGGCATAACAGGTGTAACCAAAGACCTTGAGATGCCTCACCGAAGGAATGTGTCCATACCACATTTCATAAGGAGTCGTTTTTTTTTGTTTTTTTTTTTAACTGTAACGGTTATGATTTTTATTTATTTGAGAATAATAGTAGGGGTCTTTGCCAAGGCAGCCCCGGATACATAGATGATAGCCAGCATTTTCGGTTTCATTGTTACATTATCTTCAAGGGATTTGATAGTTGATGTCGTCATTGATTCGGATCTGTCCTTTAGAGAGGGTGCATCCTTTGTTTGCCATCCAGTCCACTTCTCCATTCAGGCTTCTGAGAATGTGATAGAACTTACTGGAGGTGAATGCTTGTAGAACTCTTTTCAATCTACCCAGAATTTTGTTGAGGCTAGCATTGTTGAATAGGTCCTCCGAGTTTAGTTTTTTAATAAGTAGCTCTGAATCTCCGAAGATTTGGAGATCTTTGTCTCCCTTTTCTCTTGCTATGAGGCAAGCTCTAAGGATGCCAAGGATCTCTGCCTGATTATTAGTCTTCTGTCCAAGGCCCCAGCAGAAGCAGTCTCTTATGGTCCCGTCCGGGTTGTAAATGATCCCTCCAGCACCCCCGTTTCCGGGGTTACCTTTGGAGGCCCCGTCAAAGAAGATTGTGGTGAGATATTTAGATTTCCACCAGTTTGTGAAGCTTTCTTCAGTTTCTCTTATTCTCCACTCCGGGTTTGCTGATTGAGGTATGAGAAGGCGCTTGCGAGAAGAGGGATCTAGTGGCCTGATCCATCTTCGTTCTTCAGGTCAGAGTAGTGGATCTTCGTTGAAATATTGATGTTGGGCTGATTCCAGGAGAAGAGCTTTAGCCTTGGCAGCAACCTGTAGGGGGGTGCGAGAGTGTTCATTAAAGATTTGGTCATTCCGAGCCAACCATATCTGCCAGCAAACATATTTGGGGATTGCAGTCCAGATTTTTCGCCAGAAGGATTTAGAGGGAATGCAAAGAGGGTAGAAGTTGTTCCAAGAGGTGAACCATACAACAACTGTGATTCGGGGAAAGGCTGGAATATGCAGGTCCAGAAGGGAGAGTCTCCATACTTCCTTGGCGAAGTTGCACTCCAGGAATAAATGTTGGGCTGTTTCTTTATTGCTTCGGCAAAGTTCACACCTATGAGGCCCTGCAATTTTTCGTTTCTCTAGATTATCACCTGTAAGAAGTTTGTTTTGCACCGCTGTCCAGAAAAAGAAATTGACTTTGGGGAGAGCTAGATTGTCCCACACTAGCTTCCAGAAGGAAGGTGGATGACTGCTGTCCCTTGTATTCTGTAAAACTTTGTATCCGGCTGCTGTAGTGTAAATTCCTGTCGGTCCCCAGGCCCAGCTATCCTTCAGTCTGCGGTTTTCAGGATTAGCACCATCTAGTGCTTCGATTAGGATATTTTTTTGGTGTGTGAGCCAATCAGGTATACCTGTGAAATCCCAGCCGGCCCAGTCGCCCCATCTGTCCCACGAAGAGATATCAAAGAGTCTGGTTTTGCCTGCCCGGATTAGCCAATTTCTGAGCTCTGCTATGTCTTGATTCTCCTCCAGAGGATCACGCCCCATTATTCTATCTTGCCAAATATAGGTACTCTTGCCATTGCCCGACGCTCTGTACAAATAATTGTTGAAGAACTTGCTGCTCTTGCAGCATAATTTCCAAACTAGCGTTCTTTTTGTTGTGGAATCGTATTGAAGATTTCTGAAAGAGGAGTCTCGGGCGTATTTGCAAAGGAGAGTTTTACTGGTCGGGTGATTGGGGTCATGGGCAATTTTCCAAAGAAGTTTTCCTCCCAACGAAAGATTGATGAGGGCGGGGTCGCGGATTTGGAGTCCACCGTCTGCTATTGGGCGTCGAACCATATCCCATTTTGCTAAGTGAATTCGATTTTCGTTTCCTTTTCCCCCATGCCAGAGGAAATCCCTTAACAACATTGTAATCTGGTCCGTGACAGCTCTGGGAGCAAGGAGAAAGGCCGACTGATAGATTGGCAGCGCGGCCAATTGAGATTTTATTAAAATTAATTTGCCTGCGTTGGTCAGCCAGAAGCCACCCCAGGCTGCGATTTTGGACTTTAGTTTGCTGATAACGTCTGCCCATAGAGTTCTTCTATTGGCCCCAATTGTGATAGGCAATCCTAAATATTTTATTCTTTCCCAATTGGCGTGTCCATTGAAACCCAAGATTTTCACGATATTGTTCAGTTCTTGCTGCCCTGTGTTCCAACAATAAATTTCACTCTTTCTCTCGTTGATTAGCGCTCCTGAGACTCTGCAATAGCTTTTAAGGACAGAGTCAAAGGCTGTGGCTATTCTGGAGGAAGCTCCTCCGAGGAGTAGAGAGTCATCTGCAAAGAGTGCATGATTCATAGCTACAGCTTCTGGGGAGGGTTTTAGGCCGGGAATGTTACCAGCTATTCTTTCAGCTGAGAGTTTTCTGCTGAGAGTGTCGGCCATTAAGATATACAGAAAAGGTGAGAGGGGGCAGCCCTGCCTTATGCCTCTCCTGGCTTGGAAAAAATTGGAGGGTCTTCCATTGACAAGGGGAGCAATCCACGGATTTTCTATATAGGCATTTATGAGCTGTGCAAAATGAGGCGAAAAACCAAAGGCAAGGAGGGTCTTGATGAGAAAAGAGCGGTTTACCCGATCGAATGCGTTTGCCATATCTAATTTGATCAGCATTCCTTTCTCTTTTCTCCTTTTGCTGGAGTGGATTATTTCCTGTACTTGTATGACGTTATCAAGAATGTTTCTGCCCTCCACAAAGCCTCCTTGAGGGCTGGAGATCAGCTTCTTAAGCAGGGGCTTGATCCTGTTTGCCAGCAGTTTGGCCAAAATTTTGTAAGATGCATTACAGAGTGATATGGGTCTGAACCTGGCAAAAGTTTCAGGGTTGGATTCCTTGGGAATTAAAGCGAGATAGGTGGAGTTGATCCCTCCTCCAATCTTGGATTTTCGCATGAACCCCTTTATCATTTTTTGGAGGTATCTTTTGATGATGTTCCAGCAGACTTTATAGAAATGTATTGAAAATCCGTCAGGGCCTGGAGCCTTGTCTGAGCCCATGGACCAGATTACTTTGATAATTTCCTCCTCTGTTACCTCTCTGGTGAGAACAACATTGTCTTCTGGGCTGAGAAGGTGGGGAATATTACTCAAGAAATCTGCGCTTTCTTCTTCTGAGGCCTGGGTTCCATCACTAAACAACTTTTTGAAGTGGCTATCCGCTGCAGCTTTGATTTGGGTGATGCCTTTGCTGACCTGACCTTCTGTTGTCTTTATTTTGGAGATATGGTTCCTTGACAGTCGTGCTCTATATTGTCTGTGGAAGAAGGAGGTGTTCCGATCCCCTGCCTCTAACCACAAGCTCCTGGACTTGATTCTCCAGTATTCTTCTACATTGCGGAAGGATCGATATGCTGAAAGTTGTGCTTTTGTTTCTTTTTCCAGCAGTTCCGGAGTAATCTCTTTGTTTTCAATTTCTGCCTGCGTTGCTTCCAGGTTCGCCACTGCTTTTTTTCTTGCATTGATTGGAGTAGGGGCAGGAGTCTTTATCCACTCTTTCAATGCTTGTTTGGTAGCTTTCAGTTTCTATTCCCATACGTAACTTGAAGATCCTATGAAAGCTTTGTCCCAGGCTTCTTTTACGGTTTCAAAAAATCCCTCTCGCTCTATCCATGTGGGGCTAAAGCGAAATGGGAGAGGCCCGAGATCTTCCTCTTCCTCTATGTGTATCAGAATCGGCTTATGGTCAGAGGTAAGCTTTGGTAATATTTTGTTTGTGATTAGCTTTTTTCCCATGATGAGGGAACCTTGTACCATAAAGCGATCAAGTCGAGCAGAGATATGCTCTGTTCCTGTTCTATTATTTGACCAGGTGTAGAGGCCACGTGCAGGGCTGAAATCTAAAAGATCCCAGTGGTGCTGAAGGTCCTCCACAAAGGTTAGCATCAGGTCTCTGTTGGAGGAGTCGCCTCTTTTCTCTTTTGGTTTGAGAACTATGTTAAGGTCTCCTGCTAATATAATGTTGCTAGGGTTGTGCTGTTCTAGAAAAGTTGAAAGAGAGGCCCAACATTCTCTTTTTTCGGAGTAAATGACAGGAATGTAAAGATTAAATAAGGAAATTGTCAACTTACTTGCAAAATGAGTCAGCTCCGTATAGATCCAATGTTGAGTTTCATGTGATTTGTTCAACGAAAAGTTTTCTTCTGTCCAAAGAGTTGCCAGCCCTCTGGAGGAGCCCCTTGAACTTACTGCAATGCCAACTTTCTTCTTCCATTTTGTTTTGCTGATGTCTAGTAGTATTCGGTCTTCGATCTTTGTCTCTTGGAGCATGAGGATATCTGTGGGTTCTATTTTCTGAAGGTCCTTGACTGCTTCAGCTTTGGAGGCGTTCCCTAGTCCTCTACAATTCCAAGAGGTGAGTTTCATGTTGAACTTATGAGGAGGGGGAAGGGCCTCCCTTAGGCGGCCTAGATCTGGTATTTTTGCCAATGGACATTTCTATAGTGGATTGATTTCCTTGGACTTTAAGTCTCTTTGCTTCCTCTTCCCTTAATTCTTTGCGGGATTTCCTTCCTGCTCTTTTAGTGGGGCGCTCAAGGGTTTCGTCCTCTGATGACCCGACACTTTCAGTTTGTTTTGGCCTTGTTATTTCAGCGTAGGATGGATTGAGGGGGCTGCCTTGCAGGGCCACTTCCTGAATTTCTGCTCCCTTATCTTTATTGAGTGAAGGGGCTCCTAGTTGCTCCTTATTTTCATTGGTTGTTCCTGCTTGGTTATTCTGCTGGATTTCTATTTCCTTCGGTTTTATTTCCTGTTCTTGAGTTTTCTTGAGGCTGCCTGTTGCTCCTGCGTTGTGCCTTTTTCCGTTTCCCTTTCTTTGTTGGGGGTTCTTTTGCACAACTGTCCATTGGTCCTCTTTAGTCATGTCTGATTTCTCCTCTACTTTTTTTTTGCAGTGCTTTGCAAAGTGCCCGTGGCTGTGGCAGTATTTGCATTTGAAGGGGAGCTGCTCGTAGTCCAGCTCCTGGATATGTGACCATCCGGCGACCGTGAGATTGATTGCTTCAAGCATACCCTCTTCTATATCAACTTCGACGCAGATTCTGGCGCACGAGAATTGGTCCTTCCTTGCTGCATGGTCGATGTATTTTCCAAGCGCGTTGCCGATGATCTGAAAGATTTTTTGATTCCAACAGTGAAGAGGCAGGTGTGGTAAACGCACCCACACCGAGACTGCCTTGGGGACGTCCTGTGTGGGGTCAAAATCAGGAGACCATTTGTTTAGATACAACCCTTGAGGTCCCATGAAATAGGGACCGTTTTGGAAGATTAAGCTTCTGTCTTCTGTATTTTCAAAAACGAATATGAAGAAGCCCTTACCAACGAAATAGCTTTTGACTCCCTCTTTGATCAGAGGTGACCAGTTCCTTTGCGTCCAATCTTCTACTGACTTTGGGGACAGCCAGAGACCCGTGAACTGCCCTATAAGCCCTCTCTCGGCGAGATTTAGGGCAGCCTTGCATGTCTCTTCTTCAAGGAGAGCTACCGTGGGGATCGAGTCAAGCTTCTTAACAAACTTCTGTTGACTGGCCATGAGAGGGCGTTTCTGAGCTGTTGCTATCAACGCTTTGAATGCTATGATCTCAGGCGGAGGAGGAGGGCCAGAGCCCCCGCTAGATTCCATTGTCCGAGTTCTAATCGTGCCCTACATCCGCGTGGGTGCTCAGAATGGGCTCCAGAAGACCGAGGATTTCAAGCTGACACTGATCGGCTGAAGAAACGGGTGTTGGAGAGGCTCTGACCTGCGCCAGAGGCAGAGGCCGGTGGCTAGGTCTGGTTGCAGTCTGCAGCACAGAGGTTCCTGTGTGATTACAAAAAAATTAAGGAGTCGTTTTTTTAAGAGAACGAAATGGACACCTATTTTTGACATAAACTACACATAGAACTGCATCAACCCAAAAAATCAATTTAATATTCTTGAAAAACATCAAGGAACAAACCATATTTAAGAGTGTCATGTTCATTCATTTAGCCACATTGTTTTGTTGGGGATTATATGGAACTGTGGTTTGATGTTTGATCCCATGTTGGAGAAAGTAGATTTCAAATTCATTAGAAGTATATTCTCTTCCATTATCAGTGCGAAGAGAGTCAATAAAAGACTGAGCTTCATTTTGAATCCCTACATGAAATTTTTTAAATGTTTCACAAGCTTGTGGTTTATCTTTTAGCAAGTATACCCAACACATTTTTGCTTAATCATCAATACAAGTCATGATATATTTTTTTCCATTTGTAGAAGGAACAAGAAAAGGGCTGCACAAATCAGAATGAATCAATTCAAGTTTTCTACATGCTATGGAAGTAGAATCATGAAAGGCTTGTTTGTTGTGTTTTACAAGGATACAAGCATCACATTGATTCAATTTCCTAGGAATAATAGGAAAACCAGAAGCACCATTGTTTCTCAACAAACGAAGGCTGTCATAATTAATATGGCCAAATATAGCATGCCACAAAATACTAGATGGAATTATACATGAGTCATGATGAGAGAGGTATGTAGCAGTTTGTGTATGGGAAGATGTCCCATTCAAATTCAACAATCTTCCATCTTCCATTCCAGTCATAACAAGCATGTTGTCAGAATCCTTCCTTATCTCAACTTTTCCATCAAACATATGAACATAGTGGCCTTTCTATATGATGTGCACAAGGGGCAAAAATCTCGTTTGTAGCTCAGGAAGATAAAGTACATTGTGCAGAAGAAAATTTGGGAGTCCAAGCAACTTAAGCCTAATGGTTCCCATTCTCGAAGGTTTGAGACTTGATTTGTTTGCAAAGTACACTAAGCCATCGAAATTATCATCGACGTATTAAAATAAATCTCTTTGAAATGTCACGTGAGAGGTTAGGCCTGTGTTAAGAAGTCATGCATCTCCCAAAGAATCAAATGAATTATTAAATAGATCTTCATTTTCTCCTATGTTTCAATGGGAAACACATAAGGAACATGTGTTTTACCTTTCTTCGGGTATTTATCTTTGTCTTATGTTTGATATTTCTTGTCAATGATATTCATTGTGCAGGGCTTTGGTTCATGTCCATTATTTTTGCAATGGACACAACACAAGTCAAATATCTCATGGGGATTATGCCACCCCCCCATACCTCTAAGCCTCTTTTTTATTTGTCTTCTCTTACTACCTCCATGTTGTCCATCAAATGAAAGTCTTTCAAAATCCATGATGTACACGTCACAAATAAATGGAATATATTCAGATAATGTATGCTCAAAGTCTTCACTGACCGACCTTGAAACTATACCATTTCAAAACAACCAACTTCCATCCACACATTATTATTATTCATGCAAACCAATTTTGAAATACTAGAAGATGAGGTGTATAATATTTCATGTCTCATGGGAAAGAAAATAAAAGTAATTAATTTCACCACACATTCACCTCCGTATATGTGCACACCATAGACAAATATTAGAGAGCTCTGATACCAATCGAGACTCTTAGGCGTAGGGTTCTAATGAAGAATTCTTTGGAGGAAGATCCACAAATGAAATCACAACAATGTCAAACGAGATCCTTTCATGGGTGTTCATAATGTACAATACATTATATTGAAATCACCATGGTTTTAAAAGATACCGACTTTGGAAGATTCAATCAATAAGTAAACAAGCGATGAAATTAAAAAAATGAGGATGCTACACGTCAATTACTTCGAGACTGATAAAGCTATAGGCCAAATTTCAATCCATCAAGTTGAGAGATGTGCAGTCAAATTTCTAGGGTTTTATGCATTGAGGAACTAGGGTTAGGGTTGCATCATCGTTCTGATACAAAGCATGAGAGATATGGAGCTCGGGTCGAGGGAAGGTTGAGGGTTCTCAATCCACACGAATGAGGCACCATGGGAATGATACCAGAAGTCGCGGGGTGAGTTATTTCTTACTTCTCTCATCGAATGGCATGGAATGGTGCAAACAGTGAGAGATACAGTGAGATACCAACTGGAGAGAGTGTTAGTTCTAGCAACAATGTGAAAGAATACAAAACAAAAACTAAGTTTGGACAATGGAATGATACCAAACCACTGTAGTCCAAGTGAGTAATTGGTGAGAAAGTGATGATTCTAGGGTTTACTAGTGTAGGTATCACTGTGGGAGAATTGACTGAGGGAGAATTATAGAGCAGAGAATAAATTAGAGAGATAGTGCACGGGGCAGACTGACAAGCTGATAGACATAGCTGAGAGACATTTCCTCTACAAAAATGAAATTCCTAGGGAAGGTAATAATGAAGTTATACTAGGCTCTGATACCACTGCCAGGCCAGGGATGATGAAAAATAACTTGTTGTATACCTAGGGAGGTAATATGGGGTACCTAGGGAGGTACCCAATGAGATTGTATTTATGTATTATTAGTGGAAGTGATTTAATATACGAGAATGTGGTCATTCAATGTAAGGTTGACTAGGTCCACTATATTAATAAAGGCCCACTATAGTAGTTAGATGTAATAAATGTGATAAGGCTCTCTAGAAGGTTCCTAGGAGATAGAGAGAGATATATAAAGAAGTGTAAGAAATGTAATGAAGGATAATGAAGAATATTGTGAATGTATCAAGCATTGTTTGAGGAGTGTTATCCTTCCTTAAGGATTAATATATGGTGTTACCCTACCTCAAGGGTTTTGTCTACATTCTTGTGTTCAGTATTTTGGTGAATGGTTTGGTGTTTATTATTGGTTATTTCTTGGTTATTTATGAAGTATATTTGCAGATCTATTCAGGCACATAACAATTGGTACCAGAGCACTTTCCTTGGCCAAAGAAGTGACTAAGTTTTTTCTCTTTTTGAAGATTTTTTTTCCTAGGGAAAAAAGAGGGTGACGCACTTCATGTTCAGATATGAAACTTTCTGTGTATAATTTGTCCAAAAAAATTGGATATTTGAATTCCTCTCGGAAAATACCCAATTTCAAAAAAATAATCGACCGAAATGAAGTTCGGGAAGTAAAGTTATGAATATTTTAAATTGAACAGTTTTTCGGGGTTTTTTCCCGAAAAAGCTGCGATTTTTTGTAGTGATTTATTTTTAAAACCCTTGTTCTATTTTTGGGGTTTTTCATAGCAAGATGTATTTTATAGGGAAATGTGATGGCCCTAGTATTGAAGAATTCATTAAATAAATAAAGTCAGCATGGGAAGAGAATTGGCCCCATTGGGTAGCTCACAAATTACAAGGTGAGACTGCCAATTGGTGGAAATCGCTTGATTATAAGGAGACGATGACACTCTCCAATGGAGAATTTGAACAAATATTGTTAGAGAGGTGGTCTCATGGAAAAAATAAGGATATAGAGAGCACCAAGGGTTTATTTTCATGTGGAAAATATATATTACAAGTTCATGGTTGTATTCATAAAGAAAATGTCATTATTTCTATTAACCCTAGTTGCAAACAAAATTTTATCAATATTCAGTTGGTTAATAGATTGCAAATTCTGACAAAGAATATTCAAAGCACACAGGTTGCAGGTGAAAATGTTAAAATTTTTAAATATTTGAAGCTTAGTATGGATAAATATGTGTTGCATTCAGATTTTGAGGCTCTAGATATGGGTGATGAAGACATTGTTTTGGGATATCCTTGGATAGAATCAGTGGGTACCATTAATATTAATGTGAAAAATAAGTTTCTAAAGATTTGGTACAAGAAAAATAAAATTACATTGCAGGATGTGACTCTTAGTAAGAAATATGGGCCCATGGAAGCTAGCAAAGAAGTTATTTCTGAGTCTGAATTTGAATTAGAGGCAGAGTCTACAGAAGGAGATGAAGAAAAACTACAAGAAGGACATAATCAAGAAGCTAAGGAGGTCATTGAATCAAAGTCACAAAGTGTTGCAGATTTGAAGAAAAAAGAACAAATTCCTACAATTGTTGTTTATATCCATCCACATCATATAGAGACACACTAGTCATCAAGGCAAGGGCATGTACATCAACACATTTATGCACCAACAGGGCACCGGACAAGAAACCGGTCAAGAGGTGCATCGAAGAATACCACCACTACGGAAAGAGCTCATGATACAAAAACAATCCCATGGAAACCCCAACATGATGCATAGAAAGATTAGGGTGGTAAGGAAACATATGGACATCATGTTCGACTTCCATTGGAATGGATGGATGGTCGTACTTGGTACCAATTGGCTACATTGCTTAGCCGGTCATATTGTATGGTTTCTTCTCGTGTTTCAAGGATGAAACATGTGAAGGGGGATGGAATTTAGTATACCTAAGGAGGTACCCAATGGCAATGTGGTTATGTATTATTAGTGGAAGTGATTTAATATATGAGAATGTGGTCATTCAATGTAAGGTTGACTAGGTCCACTATATTAATAAAGGCCCAATGTGGTAGTTAGATGTAATAAATGTGAGAAGGCTCTCTAGAAGGTTTTTAGGAGATAGAGAGAGCTATATAAAGAAGTTTAAGCAATGTAATGAAGGATAATGAAGAATATTGTGAATGTATCAAGCATTGCTTGATGAGTGTTATCCTTCCTTAAGTATTATATATGATGTTACCCTACCTCAAAGGTTTTGTCTACATTCTTGTGTTTAGTATTTTGGTGAATGGTTTGATGTTTATTATTGGTTATTTATGAAGTATATTTGCAAAACTATTTAGGCACATAACATAACTCCACACTTGATGTCCTATGCATTAGCACGATAGGTTAATAAATACAACAATAAATGATTGTTGATCTTCCTTAACAGATGACTTTTCCTATCACCTATGACTCTTTATATTTACACTACTGTTACAATAACACAATAACAAGAATTATGTGTCCAACATATTTTAATTTTATTTAATACTATATATATTAAAGTAAATGTAATTTTATTATGTAATTAATTAATATGTGAAAACAATTAAAAAAAAATTAATGTAAGCTAAGACTACAAAATAAAAATGAATCTTATTAAGTATAAATTTTACATTACACATGATCATGTTTTTTTTTTTTGACAAGAACGGTTATGTTGCATTAATCGGCTTTCTGGCAAGCTAGAATCAGAAAGTTACAAATCTGAAGAAGGTTGGTGACCTCTAACAGTGCTGCCAACCTTCTTGTGAATGTCTTGGGAGACCAATCCCATCTGCTTCTTGAGCTAATTTGGGAAAATGACAAAAATTGCATACATGAGTAGATTCTCACAAATTGTGAGCATAGTAGAAGACAGAAGCAGAGCATTAAACCGAGGGGGATGAAATTTTCCCCTTAAAGTAGGGATCCATCTTTTTCTGAGAACCTAAAGAAAAGTTGGAGGCCACCTCCTTTTCTCTGCGCGCTTTGTTGGTCCTTCGCCCTCGGGTAAGGGGTGGAGACGGAACTGATTTGTCTTCAGGTTCAGAAGTTTCCACAAAGCCACTAGAGGGGACTGAAACAGCCAGACCTGCAGAGGCAGAAGGTTCCAGAACTGAAGCCCGAGTTTCTCTCCCTGCCATTGATTCTAGGGGGGTGGAATCCGGAAGGCTTTCGTCTGCCGAAGGATCTTCCTTAACTGCTGTTGCTTCTGGATCTAGGGTTTCATCTTCCTTCAGCGCATCAAAGCTGTTTTTATTTTCTAGAGTTGCCTCTGCAGTATGAGTGGCCTTCGGAGCTTGGGCTAGCGGATCCTTTCGCCTTGGCTGCCTTCGTCGGTTATTTACTGGCTAAAAATCATCTTCTTTGACTGGTCCCGGCTCCTCAGAGGCTTTGGGGTAGCTTTTTGCGAAATGACCGTAAGCATGGCACCGGAGGCACTTAAAGGGAATCTGCTCATAGTCCAACTCTTGGATATGGCACCAATCCCCCAGGGAGAGCTTAATGGCTTCCAGAAGTCCTTTCTCGAGGTTAACCTCAACACAAATACGAGCGTAGGTAAACTGATCCCCTTTTGGCTCCGCCCTGTCCAGGAAACGCCCAAGCTTATTTCCAATGTCCTCCAGAGAACTTATCCCCCAAAGATGCAAGGGAAGATGAGGCAGCCTAACCCAAACAGGGGTTGTTGTGATCTCGGCTCCGGGATTGAAGTCAAGAGTCCAAGGGGCTAAGAACAACCCTCTTGACCCCATGAAATAGGGTCCAAATATGAAAACTAGATCACGGTCCTTTTTCCTCGTGAAGCTGAAGACAAAAAATCCCCTGCCTACTGCGCACAAAGAAACATTTCCCTATATCAGCATCTTCCAACGATCATCCATCCATGCCTCCACCGTTTTTGGGCTAGGACATAACCCCGTAAACTTTCTGATGAGGGCGTTTTCTGGTAGAAGGAGGGAAAGCTTGCAAGGGTCCTCTGGAGATAGCTCCAGAGAAGGGATCTCCTCCATCTTCTTAACAAACTTGGACGAGAGAGAAGGCTTGGTTTTAGGTCCTGCTGAGCGGACTAACGTTTTGAATGCTTCCAAAGGATATTCTTCCAACTCGGCAAATGAATCTGGGGCCATCGTAGCAGGGTGGCGACCACCAGCAAGCAAGAGGACGGAACAAGTCGCACACTGCTCCAAAACGCATGCCAAATTGAAACGCAGGCGGGAGGGACGCTCTATACGCCGATCCGCGGCCCTGTATTCAAAGGTGAACCCTGGTCGGCTGCTACAGACCGCGCCCCTGCAATAAAAAACCAGAGGGGAGGCGGCTAGGGTTAAGGCCCTAGCCGCAATGACCTTCTGTCTCGCTTCATCCGATCGTTAGTTGAAAAAACTACATTACACATGATCATGTTAACTTTCATTCATAATGATTTTATATTAAAGTATATAACTTCTTCACACTCAATTTTCTTTTAAATATAAAATCCTAATTATATGTCTACATCAACTATTTATAAAACTAATATAAGATTCTATACTATTTATAAAACTACTATAAGATTCTATTGTCCAATAGTTTTATCATTACATCTTCCTTGTTGGTATTTGATCAAATATAAAATTGTATGCCACATCCGTATCTTTTAGAATTTATTATGTAGTTTGAATATATGATAGGGTGTTTCGGTGATAACCTTTGGATAAATATTGGACAATGCATTCATTATTGTGTGTGCTGGACACATCTTTCATTATTTTGTAAAACAAGTTTTTAGTGATAGCCTCTTATAAATATTGAACAATATATTTATGTTGTACTGAATATTTAATAAGTTTTGGTGATAAATTTCTCATAAATGTTGAATAGTGTATGCAAATTTCAAGGTGTGTTCCTTTTATAAGGTGTTGTTTAACTGTTCTATGCAATGAATTTTTTTGCCCAAATATGATGATATAAATTTGCACGAAATCACTATTTTTTGTTGTTTAAAATCCATTTCTGAATGTAGAAATGGATTTAGCATGTTGAAAAACCCTTAGGGCACTCAAATTATACAAAAATAATCAATCAAATCTTCGGATCTAACAATTTGTTGTCTGATTTTGGACAAATGTCCCTAGAAAAAATTGTCATTTCGTATAACGTTTAGACTACGACCTTTTATAATGACTCAACAAAATGGAGATTTAAATATAATTGCCATGATACATTTTCTAATTGAATTATACCAATTTATCATGCTACCTCACTCTTAGGAAAGAGAACTTGACATACACGATGAAATTTGTTCATGGGTTTTTTCATATGGGTGAATTACTTGATCCCCACTAGTTGATTGGAAGGTTAGTGTAGAAAAAATAAGTTTCACTTCACTAAGCCAAGCAAATAAGAAACAACTAAGGTTTCAATATAGAATGGAAAAATGGAACCTACATAACTTGTGCTCCTTAATAGATATTCCAATGTTAAATAGATGAGCTAGAGAAGGAGGTATATCTCCAATAACCTTGCACATAAGACTAGAAAAACCACCTTCCTACTCTAAAGGTAACACAATCCTAATCTAACTTAGAAAGCTAAGTGAAAAATGTACTATATCTACTTGATTAGTTCAATGAAGGAAAACAAGACATTCAATAGATGAAATTAAACTCATAACAAATAAAGACAAAGGAGAGTAAGAAAGGATATTCTATTAATGTAGAAAATATTACATCATGTGTCCATACAATTTAGTGTTCAGATGATTCTAATTCCTTATCCTTCAAATCAATCCTCTTTAATGATCGTTCATGTCCAATGGTGTTCAAAAATATCCTTCAACAATCCTATAGTGGGGTTCTCCTAAAATCCCCACAAACAAATTGGGCTACTGGATACAAAGGTAATTCGAATTGGGTAGTCCTTTGTGTGAGAGGAAAACCTATCCAATTTCTCTTCACTCTCAATTCCAATCTAAAAGGTTTTCAATCCAATGTGAAGGAGACATTTTTATAGATTTAGTGATCCTTTTATCATTTTCACATGAATAAAGGGTCCACAATATAGAATAATCCCAATGTCTCCATGCTTTAAGAACTTCAAAACTGGTCAAAGTGGAGTACTAAATCAACTATGGGGTATAACTTGATCAAGTCAAGGGGGTGATAATGGGTTCTAGTCTTTTCCTTTTCCCTACATGAAAATTTAGAAGAAAAGGTTGTACCCATCAACCTCTGCATGCAACATTTAGGGGAAATTCTACACCCAAGATGTAAATCAAGGAAAATGCTCAAAATTTCTAAAGTTATGGGATGAATCATGATATTTCATTTAAAATAGAGCACATAATATTTCACCTTGGACATAGGACTACTTGGTACATACAAGATAAATTTGCTTGATAAAAAATGTCTGCTAATGAATAAGGTCATCAGAGCATCGGATGTGTTATCACCCAGAAGTTGCTCACCTAGACCAAATTGCTAGGCTTACTGAAATACACCATGTATAGTATGTTATCCCATGTTTACACCCACTTTTCCATCATTTCCACTAAAATAAATTAGGAAACCACTTTTCCTAAAGTTATATTCATTTAATAAAAGCTATAAAACACTTTTAAGACTTTTTCCTCTTGAAATTATCCAAAAAAGAAAAATAATCAAGTAATGGTTAAACTTGATTTGTTTAAATAATCATATTTTATTATTTTGACCCTATCAAAGATAACCACTATTTTTCTTATAAATTCAAGAGGTTTTCTCAATTTTGAAGTTACAATTGGTTAGACACAATGAGAGTACACATCTCACACATGTTATCATCCATCTATTTTGACACCCTCTCACTCTCATTTTTTTCTCATCTCCCTCATTGTAGCATTTTCCCTAGTTCCATCACTATAGAAACCATTTACAACTAGATAGGAAAAGAGAAACAACCACAACCACACACTTTGGGAAGAAAAGAACCCTCCCAAGAGGAGGCCACCATAGGATCTAGGTCTTCGAGAGCCATCTCCACATGTGTATTCATATCTGTCATGTTCAATGGGTACAATATTTTATTTATTCTTTGCATCTATTGCTGTCATGTCTATTTTATTTTGCATGTCTTTTATTATTATTGAATAACAAATATATTATAGTACATTTGTTTCATATAAAACTATGGTTTTTATTTTTCTAATATCATTTGTCTGTAGCTTTGTCACAACCACAAAGTTTGTTGTGTTGCTCACCCTTGCAGTAAATTTTCACCAACAAAATGGAAACTTCGTTGTAGATTTGAACCAATCTCAAGATCCTTGGTTGTGGGTGTGTGGTAAATGGTTGTGATTACCATTTTAATTTAGTTTTTGTGATTTTTTTTGTCATTTTTAACATTATGTTTCTTTCTCTTTGTGTCCATAGGTTATAGGTGCTGAAAAATTACTCAGGAACCCTTAGGATTCGAGGCCACAAATTTAGATTCATCCCTAGGCACCAACCACCAACACAATTTTTGTGGGAATTTAGTGCATTGGTCACTACTCTTTTTGGATACATATATGTGTTGGTCAATATAGTCAACCCCCCTTGTTTCTACACTAGTCAACATAATTTTCCAAGTACTTTTCTGCACTTGCAAAATTTTCAAGTTTTGACAGTTTCCTTTGCATTTTTAGGTTGTTTTATCTACTATTCAAATCCTCTAGGTGACCATTTCTTTGTAAGTCTATTGTTAGGCCTAAAAACCCTCTCCAATCCAAGGGGTTGAGGAACAAACCCCCAAGGGGTTTTAATACTTTTCCCTTAAGTGATTTTTTTGAAGGTTCGACTCTCTATTTTCCCCTGCAAATAGGCTGTAGCTTTTTCTTTCAATGGATGTACATACCTACAGGTTCATTCCATTTGCATTTCATACCATTTTATGTTGAAAACAATAACAGAGAAAAGATCATATAAGTTAGGGAATTTGAGCTAGCTTGCATTGCTTAGTTTTCTCATTTTTCATTATATCCATAGGATACATCATTTTGTTGTTATGGAATACCTTTGTATTTCAAATTTTCATGTTATCCCTTAGTGAAAATAAAAATTCCACTCATGACCCTAATTTTTACTTGCCAATAAGGATTTTATTTGCAAATTCGAGTGCATTGTTTGGGACAAAGTTTGTTGTTTCATATTTTTGAGTTTGTATGCTAGTAATTTTTTTTAAATTGAAAGAAAAATCGGTACCTAGTACTTTGGTTTATATACTTACACTTGTCAAAATTGCATTTCAGTATTTTCTTTTCCATTTATTTTTCATCATTTTAATTTTAGTAGTTAGTTTTTCATACAACCACCAATACACAAAGAACAACTAAAGTTTATGCTTGGCTTAAATCACTAAGCTTAGACATAAAATTAACGTGTAACCAAACAAACACTTAAGCCCACCTTTTGATTAGTTTTTCACAAGCCATAGATATTGTTCGTTGGACACCATCATTCCCCATGGGAGACAATATTGTAGGATGTAAGGCCTTCGACCCAAGTTCTCCATATAACATAGTATCCTATCTGCTCATCTGACTTGGAACCCCCCTCACCTTTGTGGGGTACTGGTCCATCTAGTCCCCATCCCACACCATTGTTAGGTCCTTCATCCATTAGTTCCATCACAACTAGAACCGACCTAAGAAATAATGCTAATCAAACTACCACTCAACCTTCCATTCCTTTCATGGATGGGTTGAGCCTACCTGACCTCAATTAGTTGATTAATGACCCCATCTATCATTACACCACTTGGCCCCCTATGCCAAGAAAACTACCTTCAGACATCCCTAAGTTTGAAGTAAAAATAGGAGAATATCATTCTGACCATATCATGCCCTTCCATCTATGGTGTTCCTTTAACTCCATCATGGAGGATTCGATATGGTTAAGGATTTTCAAGGAACATTTATGGGTTTTGTTTCCAGGTGGTACATTGATCAATCTGGTAACACCCATTGAATCTTTGAGTCCATTGACAAAGAACTGCTCACCTTCTTTCAAACCCTAGTTCACCATGATGTAGGTATCAATATCCTCACTAAATTTTTTCAAACCTGATGCAGGAGCATCTCTCCATGTCAGCCAACCATCCAACCAGCCACGTCAAACACACACATTCAAAGCTGAAGAGAGGCGCAGCCTCATTTAAAATTTGAATTGAATGTAACTTTAATGTTTAAGTTGTTGAGATGGGAAGCCGTGCCTTTGTGCAGGCATTAGGTAGATCGGCCTTTATGTTTGTAAGGCTGAGATCTAGATCCAGATGCTGGACTAGACAACCATTGATTGTAATTGAATAGGGTAGGTAGGTTGGAGGGAAGAGCTCAAAGATCCCCCTCAGGTAAAAGAGATTTCGTATCCCATTTTGGTAAGGGAGAAAGTTGAGGAGAATAGAATTTGTGAGTAGAGAGAAGAAGAGAGGAGACGAGACCTTGTTACAGGCTGTGCTTAGGAACACTTTGTAAATACATGCATTTTCCATTTAATACAAAAATAGAAGTTTTTCCTGCATTATTGTGTGTTGAATGAATGCCTGTGAGTGTTCCATTGTATGCTATGAATGTATGCTATTATCAGGCATTTGCAGGTTGTTTTGATTTCAGGTGAAGGTCTTTGAGGCTTCACGCTAGGAGGGTGTGACAGAACACTGCGGGTTCTGATAGTCGTGCACAGAGGGTGCACTTCTGAATACTATGGGTTCAGACAAAGATGTGTTGTGGCACAGGAACTGGAGTCAACAAATCAGTGAAGACCTCAAGGTTACTGAACACCTTGGAGGCAAGGCTGTGTATGAGAGACACAATTGCAGACATAATCTCTGAGGAGTTCTGTGAAGCTCTTCCAAGTGGGCATTGAGCAGGTGCAAGGGGTGCACAGAGGGAGAACTCTGTTGTGATTTTAGAAAGGAGGACCAAAATCACTAAGGATTCTGAGGAGCTCTACCAAGTGGGCATTGAGCAGGTGCAAGGGGTGCACAATGGAAGACTTCTGTTGAGAAGTTCAAGAAGAAACAAAATCACTGAGGATTCCGAGAGCTATGCTAGGTGGGCATTGAGCGAGTGAAAGGAGAGGATACTCTGCCAGGTGGGCATCGAGTAAGTGTGCAGATAGACACAGAAAGAAGAGAACTCTTTGAGTTCTATGATTTGAAGAAGAATCCACTGAGGGATCTTCACAGGGTTGTTGAACACCCTGCAGACTCAGCAAGAGGTTGCTTGAGCAGAGATATAGCCTGGAGGGCATTACATTCTCCATCTGGGGGAGAAGGAAGAAGGATAAAATCCCATAGGGGTATGAGCATGTGAGAAGCTCAGGAGAGACAACACTGTGGGTGCATGAAGACTCTGTAGAGGCGCAGAAGTCAAAAGAATCCCTTGGGGATTCGAGAGTAAAAGATCAGGAGGAGTCGGCATTTTTATACGCGCATCGAAGCTTAAGGTAAAGGAGTTTGTAGAGAGAAGAGAAGACAAAGGTCAGAGCCTTTGAGAACTTGGAATTCCTCCAAGTGCAGGAAGAAAGTGCGCAGCATCTCAGGAGGAGCAACGAAAACCGTCGGATCGGCCGAGTAGATCTGGACCGTCGGAAGGTTTTCACGTTTAGAGAGTGCACAGGAGAAGAGGTGATCTGAGCCGTCAGATCTAGAGTGAAGAACCCGACATCCGTCAGATCTGTCGTGAGTTACATAGTGGTTAAACCATCGGGAAAATCCAAGGTGAAATCCTGACGAGGCGTGGCCATCGGGATATCGGCGTTCATGAAATCGGGAGTCTCAAAGACAAGAGATCGGGAATTTCTATAGGAAAAGTCCCGGGGAAGATCCGAGCCATCTGTTGGTGGAGACACGTGGCATAAACCGGAGACCCGTCGGTATATCGGCTACCGGGGTTTTGAGTTGACAGAGAGTTTTGGTCATCGGAGCATTGAAAACTACGAAACAACGAGATTGGATCAGGGTCGTCCATCAGTTGGGGACACGTGGTGGAGATCCAGACTATCGGGTGAAGTCCCGATAGAAAATTCAAACAGGAGCATCGAAGTTCGGCATTTTGCGAGTCCTGAAGACAAGATTTCTGGGGCATTCAAAGTCGTGAAACCGCGAGAAGCAATCAGGACCGTCCATCTTGAGGGGACGCGTGGCAGTGATCGAAGCCTTCAGGAAAGGTCTCGATAAGAGAGCTGATGTCGGAGAATCGGGAATCGGGGATCCCGTGGATAAGAAGTCCTTGCAATTCAGAATCACGAAGTCCGAATTTTCGACGAGGAAAGCGCCATTGTGGGAGCCAGCTGTCAGCATAGAGGAGGATCGGGATTCGAGGGATCGACAGTCCCGAGGGTAAATTCATATAGGCATTTGAAACCCCGAAGTCCCGAGGGAGATCCTGAACCATTGATCGTGTTAAAGGTGGACATGGATTGTTAATTGATATTATATTGGGATTCGGAGGATCGCGGATCCTGAGGGAAAGTGCGTTTCGGCATTTGAAACACCGAAGTCCTGATAGGTGGTATGACTGCGTTCATATAGAGGGAGGTCGTATGGACCCAAAGGTCTAGTTCAGGGGACTAGCGGAAGTTGGAGCATATTGGGACTTGGCGGATTGCGGATCCTGAGGACAATTGCATTTCGGCACTTGAAAGTCTGAAACCCCGATGAGAAGGAATATAAGGCTGCGGTCTTATGGAAAGCGGCCACATGGACCAGGGCATAGCCAGGAAGGGCTAAGACTGAAAGGAGCGCATCGAAAAATCGGAGTTCGAGAGTTCACGAGAACAGGAACTCTTGACATCAGAGAAGAAGAAACTCCGAAACCCAAAACTGAGTCGGGGAAGGTCACAGGCGCGTGCAGAGGCCGTGACAGGGAAATAAGAAGGACTTGTGGATCGGGTTTTTAGCAGAGATTCCATAGAGGAATCGAAAGAGCCTCTTCGGCTCACTTGGAAATTGAAAGATCCTATGAGCAGGAGAGCGCGACGAGGTGGAGGTCGTGTCATCACTGCATCAAAACCACTACTACCCACTTCTCAAATCACATTAATGAGTGGTGTAGACGACATGGTTTATGCAAAGCTAAGATTGGCAATATCTTCCTCATGAACTAGTTTTGAAATCCCTTCTTCCTTCTATTTTTCAGAGATGTATCCATGTCACTACCCAAGAGTGAGGTAGAAGCCATTTATAAGACCCAACAATATGATCTAATAATACCCAATCAGGGTACATGTATACCATTCTCCTTGATACTCCTTTCTATCGCTCAAGTGACTTGTCTGCACTTGGGGCATCCCACGCAGTTGATGGTTTGGTCATATTTATCTCCCATACTTATCCACAACCTTCCCCTACCAATCCCAGTGGATACAATAACCCTTATGATGTGTCCAATGCTTCCTATGGATACCAAACCTCCCCTTAATATCCTTCATGTGCTTCATCTCAAATGGAAACTAGCACCTCTTACCATGCACCCCATACCCACCCCCATCCTCATGGTCAAGGTGCACTTTATGGAAATTCTCTTTGTGGTGGAATTTCCATGAACCATTACTGCCCTTTTTTTGGTCCACTACTAGCTACCTCTGCTCCTCTAGTAGTTGTACCCCAACCCTCGGCTAGTGAGCTTGCACCCTATCCTCCAAGGAAAGTGTATGCGCAACAAACTAATTCCAATCCCCCCCATTACCCCCCATTTTGATGTTAACTAAGGAGATCATGTCTCAAGGCCCACAGGTAGTAGACACATAGTGCCAAGAGTCTGAGTTCCAAGAGTATGATGCCTAACACAACCCACATAACCCCTCTACTTTACCACATAGTAGAATCCACTACACCATCTTGGTTCCAAGAAGACAACATGTCTTGCTCCACGAGGTAACAACTCTAGTCTCATGGTAAGTGTCATTGTAATATTTGAATCATTTGAACATGTTTAAAAAAATCCTTTCTTGATTATGGAACATTTGCTTGGAAGTTATACCTTTTTCCTAGTTTTACCTTAGTGAGTGACATGGTTTCCTAGTAAGTTGGTCACCCTCAGGAAAATGATTGCTACTAGGTGGTTCCTTGAAGGGTCATTGTACCATTCCCGCTCATACTTACCACTTTCCACAATTCTTCCCCTTCCATTTCCTCATCTTTTGGGATTTTGGGCTCATTGACCCCAAAAAGGGATTGTACCTTGTTGGAACACGTATAATTTTGAGTTTTTTTTTTTAACTTTAGATTTCTTCCCTCTTACATTGTTAATGACGTTTGTGATTGGCCGAAGTTAACAATTTGAATAATTACTGTGATTTTCCAGGTAACAAATTCCAACATACTTTTTTTTAATAATATCTCTGTAAACAAATCTATACAAGCTCTTAAAATTTAAAAATTATTTTACCATTTACAATTAACTATTTTGTTCAGTGAAGAACTTATAGACCTCTCTTGATTATAGGTAGGCTAATCTTATTTTTGTAAGGCTTATGGCGCCACAAAAATTTGCAAGAAAACTTGATGGATCAGGTTTCAGAATCTAGTGGAATGATAAATCAGTTCGGACAATGGATAAACTAAGAAAGGGACTAAATATAGTAGAGAAGGGGTAAATATATAGAAAAGGGAGCACAAACTCTCTGGAGTGCTAAATCTCCGAAGTGAGAGATCTAGTGCTACGTGTCCTTTTCATTTGGACGACTAAGATTTACTTCAGAACTCAAGGCTTCGGGTGTTCAAGATGCTTAATGTCATAAACCTTATGGAGTGCTAAGTCTTCGACGTGAAATATCTGGTGCCACATGTCCTTTTGATCTGGATGACTAATATTTACTTCATAACTCTAAGCTTTGGGCATTTTGAGATGCACAACAGTACAAATTCCTAAAGTGCTAAGTCCCCAAAGTGAGAGATTTGGCACTGTGTGTCCTTTTGAATTAGATGGATGAGATTTACTTCGAAAATCCGAGCTTCGGGCATTCCGAGGTGAAAATTTCCAAAGTGGTTATCCCCGAAGTGGAGGATCTCTTGCCGCATGTCCTCTTTATTTCAACAACGAATATTTACTTCGGAACTCCAGGCTTTGAAAGTTCTCGCTTCACACATTCAACTTTCTTCCGAAGTGGAGGATCTCCTGTCGCGTGTCATCTTGATTTCAATGACAAAGATTTACTTCGGAACTCCGGGCTTCGCGAGTTCTCTCTTCACACATCCAAATTTCTTCCAAAGTGTTTATCCCAGAAGTGGAGGATCTCCTGTCGTGTGTCCTCTTGATTTCAATGGTGAAGATTTACTTTGAAACTCCAGGATTCGGGCATTCTGAGGTGCGAATATCCGAAGTGTGAAGTCTCCGAAGTACAAGATATCTTGCCATGTGTCCACTTTGATCAACAGTCCATATCAGCATTTGGCCTTTGAGAGTTCTTTACTCATCACTTCTTGCCTCCCCCCTGGAGTACAAAATAGATGAATACGAGGATCGTATGACACATGTTCCCCGCTCAGATCGACGGACATGAATTGCATGAAATTCTCTCTATCTTCTCTACATATGACCAAGAGATATGACCTCGGCTTAACTTTGGGCGCTTATCTCACTTTGTGAAGATTGATAGTTGGATTTTAATGGATCGTGGAGATCAACGGCTGAGAGCGATTGCGGGGGGTGAATTTTCACGGGGTTTAATTTCGAAGAGCGGTAACAAAATTTAAACCATCGTTTTCTCTCAGGGGTACGTGGCATCACTAGGTGCATTGTGGGAAGAAAATTAGGTTACTTCAAACCACCCCCTCACGCCCCCGCAAAATAGAGAAACGTAAAGGGACGCTGGGGTAACACCTGTCATCCATGTCATGTACCCTGTTCACCCTCCATCATGTCACACCTTCCACATCAGTTACCCCGTTTACCCCACCACCTACACTTGTCCCCACGTCAATATATTCGTGAGCAGTTACTCTTTCTTGTAACTGTTAGCCATAACATGACGATCCAACGTTGACCTACCTGTCACATTATCACTCCCCCCATATTTTCAACTAATATTCTTTTTCCAGTAAACACATCCAAAGAACAGATAACAATGGAATCAGATGACGAGGACAATAAACAAATGATTATGGTGGCCTCATTGGACACGTGTTCCCAATTCAAAGAACAAATGAAAATGAGCACGTCTGCGAGTAGATGAAGTGACAGATGAAAATGCCATCTCAAACAACATCTGACTGCTATCATTTCATTCGAATTACATTCTATTTTTAGGAGAGATTGCTTGAAGTCCAATGGTTTTTGAGTTGTAATAATTTTTGTATAAATAAATAGATTTTAGATCTATCAAGGCTGCTTCTTGCCAGATGTAATAGAGAAAACTCTCCTTTTTAAGTATTAATACAAGTGCAGACAAAGATTCTAATTTACATTCAGTTTGAGTTGTGTGTTTCTCTTATATTTCCATATCTCTGAATTTCCTTATGTAATTCCTTGATAAGTGATTGATTTCAATTTAGTATCACAACTACTGTAATCACATTATATCAACAATTCTTTAAGTAAGAAAATTTTCCTCTGTATTTACTATAAGTGAAGCAAGACATACAAGTTGTTTGAATTACTTCATTTCACATCATGTTCAAGGGTGCACTCTCTACTTTTATTCTACTGCAAACAAGGTGAGACTCATCTGCAATTGATGCCTAGCTTTGTTTAAATTTTTTGTAAGTTTCCTTCATACCATTTGGTATTATAATTGTGACTCAGACAATAGAATACAACCTATGTACTGTCCTATTATTTATTTCATTTAAGGATCACTTCTTGTATAAATAAAGGTAGAAAAAGAACTCTTTAAAAACATTCTCTTTAAACATTCCTGATTCCTGACATTACTCTTTGAGCCTTAAGTTTAATCTCAGGAACAACATATTTTTGGCGCCATTGCCGGGGATGAAGAAACAAAGTTATTTTTCCCCAGGAGAACCATTGGACATAGTTTCATTAATGTGTTGTCATTGATTTCAAACAATAGGATGGTATGCAGATATTAAAGCTCAGGAGGGTTAGCGAATGAAGATCAAAATCTCAGAAGGAATAATGCATTGTAGAAATGTCGTCGGGATCGATAGAAAGACCGAGAAGTCGATCAATGCACATGACCGTTAGAAGATTAGTCAACTATTAGATCAAGTTGTGACCATTTGATATGCAAGCGCCAGATCAACGGTAGGGATAGATTGCAGAGAGCGAAAGGAGAATTAAACAAGGTGTTATTTCCAATCCTGCAATTAGTCAGGACCATCATATCTTATAGATTCAAATATCAACGATTGTGTTCGACTCACCAAAAATCACACAACTTCAATTGCAGAGCTTGGGTGACGAATTAAACCACTCGCAAGTTCTGGTTCCATAATCCACATCGACCATTGATGGTTAGTTGACATTATATTTATGGTTGGAATCAGTTCCACTACCAACGAGAGGTTTCCATTGTGGAACTCGACGATAGTCTTAAAAGTCGTGCTAATTTGAGGACCCCGTAATCATCCTTGATCATTGATCTACTTCTAGAGCCTTCTTGAATGATGGATCAATTTGAGTGGAAGGATAGGATAAGCAAGGAAAAAAGGTTGAGATTTCGAATACTCGAATTCCCGATAGCTGTTGGATCACTTTAAGTGGAAGGATTGGATAAGCAAAGAAGAAGAGCCACTGGATTCAAACCAAGGCAAAGTAACATCATAGATAGATCGATATGTGAATATAAGATCATGATCAACGAAAAAAAATCATTTTGGGTTAAAATTTGTGAGGAGGTTACACTTCGGGGAATCTCACTTCGAAATAATTGTGAAGTGGAGAGATCAAATTATTCAAAGTCCTGAAAGCCGAAATTCTGAAGTCACTCTCAGCCGTCGATCTAAGATACATTTCGGATAGTATTCTGACCATTAGATCTAGGAGATGAACATGTGCCACATCGAGAGATGTACATCAGAAGACCACATCAACAAGGACACGTGGAACATTTAGATAATGACAAATGTCTAGATGAAATTGACATTTTAGGTATGTGTAAATCATGAATCTGAGTGACATGTGGTTGCCACTCGGCCCGTACCATGTCAACAAGTGACGTCAGTAAGTTAAGTCACTCTGGGAGTTTCACTTCAGGAGTTTCACCACTAACAAATGACCAAAGTACCAAAGTCCCGAAGTCATGAAGGACAAAGGCTGAAGTGCCAAAATTGTGAAGGACAAAGTCCCGAAGTCTCGAAGGCCAAAATCCTGAAATGGACATGAGTCGTCTGATCTAAAGGACACTTCGAGAGATTTCTCGACCATTGATCTAGTATAGTGGAAGGATAGCATAAGTGGAATAGCTGAAGTCCTGAAGTAAATGAGAGCCATTCATATCAACTCTTGATTAAGTCGTAGTCATCATTTTATTCAAAACCTCTAGACAAACTAGGATCGTCCGACTAATGAAAGAACGAATAATGATTGTCTGATCTACTTCAGAGAAATATGATTAGGGAGATTTTAAATAAAGGAATTTCTTAAGTTGATAAGCCCATGTTTTTGCGTTGTCGGTCATATGTAATGGTTTGAAGGAATCACCTCAGCAGAACTCAATTTCTGCAGCATTAACATAGATTATGGTTAAGTTAAATGAAGAGGTGCGTTGGTCCAGACAAAAGGACACAATGCGTTATATCTCACATTAGTTTGAAAATTATATAAATGAGATTGAGTGGTGAGAATAAAGTGTCTCTGCAGTATGAATCAGAAGATATATTAAATCATAGAAGCATAGCGAAATGCAGTGAATACATGGTACAAAAGTTTTCCAGATTCAGAAAACAAGGGTGGTTGGGTGGTGCAAGGGTAGGATGGTGCCTGCAAGGGAGTTGGTGCTTCCTTCGAATTCTCCTATCAGTTGGTGATGGTGAACAAGGGTGTGGGTGCATCCCGATCAATTGGTGCTGATCTAAAAGGAAGTAAATCTTCCATCTATGTAACATGTAAAACAAAATTTTGCAGTTAATAGAAAACTGTTTGTGGTTTTCCCGATTGGGTTCCACGATAAATATTGTGTTAAATTTTTTTTTTTGGATTAACAAAAGAAAAATTATCAAATTATTCAGTCACTGATTCACCCCCCCCCCCTCTTAGTGATAGGATATGATCCTTCAATTGGTATCAGAGCAGGTCTCTTCACAAAAGGTTTAAATGACTTGAAGAGAAATATACATCAGAATGGATCAACAATTGAAGATGTCATAAAAAATCCCCCTATTTGATGGTGAAGACTATGTCTTCTGGTGTGTTAGAATGAAAATCTATTTGATGTCCATTGGACTGGAAGTATGGAAATTATTTGAAAAGGGATATGATGTTCCAAAATCCACTCCCATAGAACCAGAAGACAATAATTTTTTTTGGGAACATGCAAAGGCTTTAAACACACTACAAGCTGGTTTGAGTAAGAAAATACTTGCTAAAGTACTAAACCGTAATAATTCAAAATAACTCTTGGATAAATTTGAAACTATATATGCATGAGATTCCAAGGTAAAGAGGGCCAAACTCCAGACTCTCAAAGTATAATATGAAGGTCTAAAAATGAAGGATGAAGAAAATATCTCAGAGTACTTCGAAAGAGTTGATATTATTGTTAATGCAATTAGAGGTTTGGGAGTATAATTGTCAGACAACGAGCTATCTGAAAAAATACTAAGAAAACTACCTATTCAATAAAATCCTAAAGTGTCCACTCTTGAAGATCGAGAAAATATGGATAAACTCACCATGGATGAATTGTATGGAATCCTCACAACCTATGAGTTAAGATTAGGACATGAGAACCTTCCAAAAGGAAAGGAAACATTCAAGGTTCTCAAGAAAACAAAAAATCAGAAGAAAAAACTTCAACCCAACCATCATGAAGAATCTGATGTAGAAGAAGCCAATTTTATTAAAAAACTTCAGAAAGGATCAGGGACCTACAAAGGCGAGCTGCCTTTCAAATGTTTTAATTGTGGCAAGGTTGGCCATTTTTCATCCAAGTGTACCTATCCCAAGGAGGACCCTGAAGATGAAGAAGACAAAAATAAACAATACAAGAAGAAGGAAAAAACCAACTACAAAAAAGTGTTTTACAAAGGGAAATTGTTTTCTTACTCAAAAGAAGAAAACAATAGTTCATCAGAATCCAGTGACAATGATGATGATGGAGTCCTTTTTCTAGGTATTGAAGAACCTAATAAGATAGAAGAAATTAAGCATGAGGAAGAGTCAGAAGATGAAGCAAAGGTTAATATGGAAGAATAACTTCTCAGTGCCTTGGATGAATTAAGAAAATATAAAACCAGATATAGATAGATGAAAAGTCTTGTAGTTGAACAAAAGGAAAAACATGAACAAAAAGAAAAGGAGATGGATAAATTCATGAGCAATCTAAAAAACCAAATCCTAGAAGCAAATAGGGTGGAAGAAAGTATGGAAAAGTCTCTTAAAGAGAAACAAATAACCTGTGAAAAGATGGAGGCATAAATAGTTCATCTGAGAAAAGAACTTGATGAAAAACTCATTCAAACAAGATTTGAAAATAGCTCTAAAGTATTAGATAATATTATTACCACACAAAGGCATTCAAGTAATAAAAATGGAACAGGTTATTCTCAAGAAGAAAACCAAGTTAACTCAAAATCTTATACATCTTCTCTCCTCAGTACATTCAAGAAGAATGATGAAGAGAAGACAAGTAATGATCATAACTCCAGAGGACTACTTCCACCCATCAAGAAGGAATATTATACAACACCAAATAAGGTTTATCAAAATAGGTATCCTCACATTTTCTTTGGTTACTTCTTTGCATGCTCTAATTTTGGACACAAAGCTATGAATTGTAGAGCATATAGAAGGATAAATTTGAGGGTTAAGAACTATAAGAAGGGGATCTAGAATGCTTCAGATGTCATAACTATGGACATAAGGCCAATAGTTGCATATTAATGGAAGTCTCAGAAAAACCAAAGTTCATTAGAGAGCAAAAGAATATTTGGAAAGAAAAAAAAATCAAAAGAGGAATGTATCATTGCCTTGAAAGCTCAAGATAAAGAAGATATATGGTATGTTGATAGTGGGTGCTCAAAACGTATGACATGAAACAAGGAAAAGTTTTTAAACTTCAAGAAACAAAAAGGTAAAGTCACGTTTGGTGACAGTGCTTTAGGTAACATACTTGGGAAAGGCACTGTGAGTTTGGGAAAAGACAAAGCCAAGGATGTGCTGCTTGTTGAAAAACTGAAACCTAGTCTATTAAGTGTCAACCAAACTTGTGATCAGGGGCACATTTGCATCTTTGATTCCCAAAAATGTGAGATTAGGAGAGAGGGCTCAGGAAAATTGGTTGGTATTGATCCTAGAACTCCCGATAATGTATATATACTAAATACAAAATTGAATGAGGAGTGTCATATAAATTTAGTAGATGAAAGCTGACTATGGAATAGAAGGTTGGGGCACATTAACTTTGACAATTTAGTGAAAGTCAACAATCTTGGGGCAGTAAGAAACTTTCCAAAGATCATAAAGCCCTCAAATCCTATGTGTAGACACTGTCAACTAGGGAGGACAACTAGAATGAGGTTCAAAACAAAAGAATACTCAACCTCAAATCTCGTAGATCTTGTTCACACCGACCTCTATGGACCTACAAGGACCAAGAGTTTGCAAGGAGAGTCCTACTTTATGCTATTCATTGATGATTTTACTAGAATGGGTTGGGTATGTTTTCTCAAGGAAAAATCAAAAGCACTTAACAAATTCAAAGCTTTTAAGACCCTTGTTGAAAATGAAAAGGAGACAAAATCAAATGTCTTAGATAAAGCAATGATGGTGAGTTCACCTCAAAAGAGTTTGATCTCTTCTGTGAAACCCATGGACTAAAACGACAATTCTCTGCTACCAGAACACCTCAGAAAAATGGGATTGTTGAGAGAAGGAATATAACAGTCCAGGAGGCTACAAGGACTATGCTCAATGAAGCAAGATTATCTGATGGATATTGGAGGGAATTTGTAATCACAATAATATACATACTAAACAAAGGCCAGCTCAGGATTAATAGTGATAAGACTCCTTATGAACTATGGTTTGGAAGAAATCCTTTGGTAAAATACTTCAAGGTCTTTGGAAGTAAGTGATACATCAAAAGGCTTGATGAGAATCTCGAAAAATTTGATGCTGGATCTGATGAAGGTATCTTTCTTGGATATGCATCTACCAATAAAGTATACATATGCTACCATCTTAGATTACATAAGATTTTTGAGAGTACAGATGTCAAGGTGGATGATTTAAAAAAAATAAGGATCAAACATCAAGAGACTATACTTGACAGTGAAGATGAAGATGATGATGAGTTAGTTGGTACACATGCAGAAGAAATAGAAGAGAATACATAAGAAAGGGAAGAGGATGATATGGATACTAGTGATGACGGAGAAGATATTCAGGAAGAAGAGATAAGAGAATAATCCCCAAGAAGAGACACAAAGACACCCTCAAGAATGGCTCAAAAGAATCATCCTGAAGAACTGATTATTGGAAATAAGAGCAATGTAGTGCACACAAGAAGACAACTGTTGTATCATACAAAAATAACACTTCTGTCACATATTGAGCCCGAATCAATAAAAGAGGCATGCAAAGATGATAATTAGGTCAATGTTATGAATGAAGAATAGGACCATATTGAAAAAAACCAAACCTGGGAACTAGTTCCAAGACCAAAAAATAAAAATGTCATTGGAACTAAATGGGTGTATAAAAAAAAACGAATGAGAATGGGAAAGTAATCATGAACAATGCCAGATTGGTATGTAAAGGGTATGCTCGGGTTGAAGGAGTAGACTATGAAGAAATAGTTGAACCTATGTCCAGATTAGAGGCAATTAGGATGTTCTTATCTTTCTCCAGCTACATAAAATTTAAAGTGTACAAAATGGATGTCAAGTCAGCATTTCTCAATGGAAATTTAGAAGAGGAAGTCTATATTGAAAAACCATAAGGATTCCAATTAACAAACAAAGGAGACTATGTCTGTAAACTAAAGAAAACACTCTATGGGCTAAAACAAGCACCCAAAGCATGGTATGAAAGGCTAGATTCTTATTTACAAAAACAAGGTCTCAAAAGAGGATCAACAAACAACAATCTCTATTGTAAAGTTGTTGGTAATAACATGATTATTGTGGAAGTATATGTTGATGATATTATATTTGGCAGTGATGATGAAAAAATGAGTAAAGACTTTGCTAGAAGGATTCAATAAGAATTTGAAATGTCCTTGATTGGTGAACTAAATTTATTTCTTGGATTACAAATAATACAATCCAAAAGAGGATTCTTTATCCATTAGTCTAAGCATGTTAAAGATATGCTTAAGAGATTCCATTTAGAGGATTGCAAGCTTGTTAGTATACCTATGACAGTTGGATGTAAACTAAGCAAGGAAGATGAGTCCAAATCTATGGATCCAAAACATTATAGATCAATGATTGGGAGCTTACTCTATGTAACAACTTCTAGACCTGATGTCAATCAAGTTGTTGGGATGGTTGCTAGATTCCAAGCAACACCAAAAGAGATCCATGTTCAAGCTGTGAAAAGAATATTTAGGTATTTGAAAGGAACCATAGATCTTGGTTTGTGGTATCCTAGCAAGGATTCATTCAATTTAAAAGCCTATTCAGATGCAGATTCGAAATGTTGTGTAGATGACAGAAAAAGTACAAGTGGAGGAGCATTCTTCTTGGGATAATCATTGGTAGCTTGGATAAGCAAGAAACAATCCTCAATCTCTCTGTCTAGCACTGAAGCTGAGTAAATCGTAGCAACAAAATGTTTCACACAAGTGGAATGGATTAAACAAACCTTACAAGACATCAAAATAGTGTTTGAAGAACATACTACTATCTATTGTGATAATACAAGTGCTATAAGTCTCTCCAAGAACCTTGTCCAACACTCCAAATCAAAACACATTCGCATAAAATACCACTATTTAAGAGATCAGGCTGAAAATAAGAACATTAAATTAGAATATGTCCCAACACAAGAACAAGTGGCAGATATTTTCACTAAACCCTTAAGCAAAGATGTATTTGAATATCTCAGGCATAGATTGGGAGTAATCCCTCTTCCAATCTAATCTCTCAAGAAAATAATGCATCAATTGGCAATAATTCAGGGGGAGACAACAATCAAAGTCAAAAGGAGTCATTCGGTTATGACAGGAAAAGTATGATTGCAGGAGAAGTTACCTGAGTTCATATCCTGGTCAGAAGTATACAGACATGCATAACTTTACCATAGGGGAACCAACCATTTTCCATTGATGTCAAAGGGGGAGAGTAACTTCAGAGGGGAGAAGCATCATCACAAGGGGAGATTCTATATGAATTTGGTGTGTTTCCATCCATGACAAAGGGGGATATTGTTGGACATAGTGTCATTAATGTGTTGTAATTGATGTCAAACAATAGGATGATATGCAGAGATTAAATATCAAGAGAGAAAATCAAGATAAAAATATCAGAAGGAATAACACATTGTAGAAATGTCTTTGGGATCGATGGAAAGACTGAGAAATCGATCGATGCACAGGACCATTGGAGGATTGGTCAACTATCATATCAAGTCATTACCTTTGGATATGCATGTGCCATATCAACGATAGGGATAGATTGAGGAGAGAAAAATGAGAATTAAACAACGTGTTATTTACAATCCCATAATTAGTCAGGACCGTCAGATCAAAGATCAAAGATTGTGGTTGACTCACCAAAAATAACACAACTTCAATTGCAGAGCTTGGGTGACAAATTAAACCACTTGCAAGTTGTGGTTCCACAATCCACATCGACTGTCGATGGTTGTTGGCCCTTGACCAAGTTTTGGGAGATCCTTGGTCAAGTTTGATCTATTTGGGACTTCGACAGCCTGTCGAAGGAGGAGCGCAAGATGAAGCAGAGATCGCGGGATCTCAACCTATTTTTGGGTCCTTTTTTGGATTTGGGATTATGTAATGGGTATGGGGATGTCGGCCCATGGGTTTACCCATGTTTAGGCCTATTTTGTAAAGTATAAATAGATGTCTAGGCAATGTAAGAAGTAGAAGTTGCAAGCGTGCTAAGTGTTAAGGAAGAGGCATATCTGTATGATATTGGGCTAAGTGCTAAGTATGGATTGTATATAATTTGTGCATACTGTGTGAGACTTGCAGAGCTATTCGCAAGTAATTGTAAGAAGGCTTGGTGCTATACCCTAACTCGAAGAAGGAGGATCTGGCGGAGTGTGCACAAATCTCCTATCTTCTGCAGAGTAGGATTTTGATGCTATGTTCCTGTAATAAGCTTGAATGAAGATAATAAAGAGAAGAGTTGGTGGATGTAGCCCCATGGTGGGGGTGAACCACGTACATGTCGTGTTTCTATGCTTTGTGTGATGTGTTTATGTCTTTACTTGCTAAGTTCTTTGATATAGATAGCTAGTTCTATTTATGCTTTGTGCTAACGATGCATATGGATGTTAGATCTGACCTATGTGAATGTGATTAATGCTTGAATTTACTACATATAATATACCTCTTTATGATAAGTGCTTAGATACATCATATCTGAATGAATGATGCGATGCTCTGTTTTATCTGCGAAGTAGATAGTGGTCAAATATTGATGAACTATCGGTGCTAAGTGCTCTGTTAAGTATTACAATCACAGATCTATGTCCCATCTAAGGTTGTAGACACCTGAGTCTTGCAACCAACCTTGCCTCTACCTCAGGTGAGACTTCATTTGCTTCACAGGTGTTACCAAAAGGGCTTATAGTTAAGGTTTTGTTGGTGCATTTTTGTAGCGTTGAACCCTGGGTCTACCCCTGTGCCAACAAATGGTTCCATTGTCAGGACCTGAAACTATGATTTCCGAGAACTGAGAAAGAAGAAGCTTTGTGAAAAGATCTGACCTGAAACTGTGATTGCTGGGAACTGAGAAAGAAGAGGCTTTGTGCAAAGCTCTGACATGAAATTGTGAAAGCTCTATACATAGATCCATCGACCTGGTGCGTAGTACTCTACTTAGTTTTTGAAGCTCTGTGATAAAGAAAAGAAGTCCGATCTGAAGAAAAGAGGTAAGATCTGAAAGCTTTGTGCTCTAAGAAAGGTAAAAGTGAGAATTTTTTATTAAAATAGGTAAGATCTGCAAGCTCTGTGCTCTAATAAAGGTAAGAATAGTGAAAAGTTCTAGATCTGAAAGCTTTATGCTCTGTAGAAGTAAGATAAGTGGAAATTTCTGTTTCAAAAGTATGGATCTAGGTATGCTTGATAGATTCTATCCTAGCTTGAAAACTAGGGCACTGATAGAAGAAAGAAGGTTTGACATGCGTAGATCTGATAAGAATAGTGAAATATATGTTATACCTATGCATAGAAAGAATGTTTGGACTAACAAGTGGGTGCATGATCCTAGAAAGAAACCCTAAGGAAGATCCAAAAAATACAATTATGGAAGAACCCCAGAAAGAATCAAAGAAAGTATTTCTATAGATGAAAGAAACCCTGAATGACCACTGGCATGTCAGCTTATCAGAGATCTTCAAAGAAAAATCATGCATAGAAGCAAGAATAGGAGACTTCAACATTGACTTTTTTCTGGATGAGGAAACACAGGTGAATATCATGACAGAAAGAACTTGGGAAGCTATAGGAAGGCCTGCTATGATTCCTTCATTAGGAGGAATAAGACTATTCAAAGGAAATATGATAAACCTATGTGGAAATCTCACCAAGATACCTATGAATGCCAATGGAACTTCAAGAGAGGATGATTTCGATATTATTAAATTTATTAAGAACAACGCCCCATTTACCATGTTACTAGGAAAACCTTAGATTGAAAGAGATCAGGCCAAAAGGAAGGAAGAAGAAGAAGTTTTAGAGAAGAAGAAGCAAGAGTTAAAAGATTTCATGACTAGAAGGATCACACACTTGATTGAAGAACAAAAGAATAGATAGAAGATATTTAACACCAGAGACCTAGATGTCGAAGTTGCAAGAACACTAGAAGACCCACAAAATATTGAAGTACCTATTCCAGATAAAAAAAAAGTATCACCCTCGAATATTAGGAAAGAATATCAACAATGCGAAGTAACTATGCCAAAAGGAGATAAGAATCAAAATGGAAAAAGGAATTTCGAGATGAATCTCACCGTAAAGAAGGCTAGAAAACTAAGTAATAAGAGAGATACGATTGAAAAGTTATAGAAGGTTCCAGAGGGAACTTTGCAGAGGGAAAATTTGCAAAATTGGAGCTTCACCGGGATAACAGAAAAATGTCACATGGAACTTCACCATGGTGAAGCAATATATCCATTGGGAACAATATAACCATTTGTACGACCTTCTGAATGGGTAGAAAGGCATTTATGGTTCATCACCAGACCATTGGACCGTGCTGTAATGGACAAAACATAGTTAATGAAGGATTCCCACCCGTTGCAAGAGATCTATTGCCAAGTTATGTATTTATCCCATCATGCCATGCACTAAGAACAATTTTTCTAATTGTGAATCTAAGCCCAAAGACTCGTTGATTTTACACAGTGATCATTGCGCTATTTTCCTCTATCCCATTGCAATGTCTAAGTTACTCCTTGAACCCAAGATTTCCAACCTCGAGCATGTATGCCGGATGAGTTTAGCGCTGCAGAAAACATTTTCGAGGAATTTCTCATCGAACTCATGACCAAAAGAGCAATGTCAATGTATGCAGGCGTACAATCTTCATCGACAAGAACAGTGAAAGCCTCTTCGTCGACCGCTCATGGAGCCGAACCATCCCGACCATCAACGAAAAAGAGAACCAAACACAAGGACGACCTATCAAATGCGAAGCTGATTCCAACCATATTGCTCGATTACATCCCGCCTCTGGATGGCGTGGTGAATCATGATAGTTTGCCAAGATATTTCGAGAACACCATCATCACTGCGTACCTCCCAAAGAGGATACACGTAGTTCGAGTAGAGCAGGATAAGATCATAACATTGAATTTTAGCGACTTCAACCTCGAAGATCACAAGATCTATGGTATGCTCACCCCGTACAAGTACCTAACCAGAATGAAGGGAAATAACTCAAATATAATCCCTCAGCAGTGGACTATGGACCTTGTGCAGTCCACCCTCTTAAATCTAATGAAGATACTGCACTTTGGAAGGCACCAGAAGGTTAATGCGTGCGTTAAGCTCCTGCTGTCGTGCTTCCATGGCGGCTACGTGTGGATAGACCATCATATTACAGTTGATCCAATGCTGATCCATAGGATCATAGGGTTGAGTATGCAAGGACTTGACTAGCAGGATTTCTACCCAGGGAAGGCCATAGATCGTGCACTGGCACAGAGGATTAAAGACACATATGGCAATGTTGAGAAGGGAACAAGAGGCTACAAAGTAGCTTCCATCCAAAGTGGTGTAGTGTGCCTAGCATGTCAACTGATAGATGGAAAGTTAGTAAGGAAGAACTGACCTACGCAGGTCACTGGCTTTGTCGTTGACCTCACAGGAAAATGCGTGGAAGGCCTACAGATGAACTGGGTGAAGTACCTAGTTAACCAATTAGAACTAAATTTTCGAGAAGCACAGGATTAGGGTTATGAATTTCATTTCATTTGGCTCCTGATCCTCATTGCATTTGTTTCCTGGGAGATGTCGGAAGGTACGACCTTCCCAGACATTGAGCCATTCTAACCTCTTGCTGCAAAGTTTGCTACCCTGTGGTATTCAAGTGATATGAACAAACAGTGGCAGTCAAATGCTTTGTTTTATACATATTACCTCCAGCTAAAGAGAGCCATCGAATTTGAGCCTTGCATGACTCCAAACACCTTACAAAGGTTCCGATCCCTAATGAAACTCAACACAGATTGATACTTCATCTACATTACAGTGCCAACAGATGAACATAAAGAGCATCTCCAGTCATATTATAAACTTACAAAAGAAGAACTTGAGGATATCACTCAGGAATAGTCCATTGACCTCCTTTTCCCCTCCAACCTTGCAAAGATCTATGATCTTGATAGCCCATAGGACACTCATAAAGAATAAAATACACCCAAGAAGACTGAGGAGGTCCAAAATTTAAGCAACACCTTAGGAAGGACTACTTCAATGTCACCTGACCGAGGGGGTGATGATGAAGTAGAAGTTGAACAGAAGCCAGGAAAAGTAACACCGCCTAGACATGAGGTTGACCCCTTAAAGAAGAGGAAGGTTTTCCCCCCGAAATCTTCTTCCCAGAAGAAATTGAAAGCCACCATGACCAAGATGCAGGCTGTCCTCACCTCTGATGATTTTGATTTCATCATCACAACACTGAATGATGCTTCGTTGGAAATAGAAGAGAAAAAATAATCCAATCAGGAAGAAATGTATGAGGGAATTGAAGTCAAACTCTGAGGGGTACAACAGGCCCTCCAGTCTAGCTGCACAGTATACACTGCGCCCCTACCATTAGGAGAACCTGAATTGGGAGATGAGCCAACCGAACTCCACTGACTAGTTGATATAGTCGAAGCTCGCCTTTGATGAGCACAAGAAGAAATAGAACAAGCCACCCAGGCCTTGAAGCAAGTGCAATGCGTACTCGTAGAAAAATGCAACATTGCAGAACATGAAAAGATTTCTCTCTAAGTGAAGTAAGATGAAGAAAAAGCACAGATGCAGCAAGGAAAAGAACAGTTGCTCGCGGAGCAACTCGAAGTGAAAGAAGCGATCAGCAGAGCACTTCGCTTTGTGACACTCTTAGAAATAAAGGGAGAGGTCCAAGTCACATAGCAAGTAGAAAAGCTTGCAGAAGCCATCCAGTAGCTAGAACAACGCATAACAGACTTAGATCTCCACCTAGTGCCCGAGACTTCGCAGGATGTAAAGGATCAAAGAGAAGCAACCACCCGGAGTTCAGTTGAAAGGATAAAGGCCCTTGCCACGGAATGCAAGAAACTAAGTAATTGCAATGCCCAGACATATGAGAAAATCATTGAGAACCTAGAATTGTGGGCACTGGAGTCAGAAATCCAGGAAGCAAATCATCAATCAGAGACAATACAGACGTAGTTGAAGCCCCTGTCAACTGTGGAAAGAATGAAGCGATCCCAAGAGAAATGGACCACCCAACAGAGATCCACACTATCCAGAGTAGAGTTATGGAAGTAACTCAGAGGCTCCAACCTGTACAAGATAAGGCTTACCAATTTTTCACAGAGGTTGAAGGCCAAGGATCAGAACTCGATCAGTTTGTCATTGTAGCTGAACAATTCCTGGAGGGACCTGTCAATGACGTAGTCATCCAAAAGTTCGTTGAATAGGAGACCATGGCACAACATCGAGTCGAAGTAGCTCGAGCCAAGCTTGAGGCTTTCGAAGCAGAACTACCCAGATCAGAGTGACCCGGGACGAGTCATAGGTGAGTGTTGGGGGCCTGTTGAAGGAGGAGCGCAAGATGAAGTAGAGATCGTGGGATATCGACCCCTTTTTGGGTCCTTTTTGGGATTTGGGATTATGTAACGGGTATGGGGATGTCAGCCCATAGGTTTACCCATGTTTAGGCCTATTTTGTAAAGTATAAATAGATGTCTAGGCAATGTAAGAAGTAGCCGTTGCAAGTGTGCTAAGTGCTAAGGAAGAGACATATCTATGTGATATTGGGCTAAGTGCTAAGTATGGATTGTATATGCTTTGTGCATATTGTGTGAGACTTGCAGAGCTACGTGTAAGTAATTGTAAGAAGGCTTGGTTCTGTACCCTAACTCGAAGAAGGAGGATCTGGAAGAGTGCACACATATATCATGTCTTCTGCGGAGTAGGATTTTGATGATATGTGCCTATAAGAATCTTGACTGAAGATAATAAAGAGAAGAGTTGGTGGAAGTAGCCCCAGGGTGGGGGTGAACCACATACATGCTGTGTTGCTATGCTTTGTGCAATGTGTTGATGTGTTTATATCTTTAATTGCTAAGTGCTTTGATATAGATAGTTAGTTTTGTTTATGATTTGTGATAATGATGTATATGGATGTTATATATGACCTATGTGAATGTGCTTAGTGCTTGAATCTGCTAGATATAATCTACCTCTCTATGATAAGTGCTTAGATACATTGGATCTAAATGAATGATGGAATGCTCTATTTTATCTGCGAAGTATATAGTGGTCAAATATTGATGAATTGTCAGTGCTAAGTGCTCTGTTAAGTATTAAAATCACAGATCTAAGTCCCAACTAAGTTTGTAGACACCTGAGTCCTGCAACCACCCCTACCTCTACCTAGGGGGAGACTTCATTTGCTTCGCAGGTGTTTCCAAAAGGTCCGATAGTTAGGGTTTTGTTGGTGTGTTGTTGTAGCGTTGAACCCTGGGTCTTCCCTTGTGCCAAAAATGGTCACCCGGCAATAGATCTATGGTTGGAATCAGTTCCACTACCAATGAGCGGTTTCCATTGTGGAAGTCGATGATAGTCTTAAAAGTCGTGCTAAATTGAGGACCCCACAATCATCCTTGATCATTGATATGATTCGAGAGCCTTCTTGACCAATGGATCAAGTTGAGTGGAAGGATAGGATAAGCAAGGCAAAATGGTTGAGATTTCGAATACCCTAATTCCCGATAGCCATTAGATCACTTTAAGTGGAAGGATTGGATAAGAAAATAAGAAGAGCCTTTAGATTTAAACCAAGGCAAAGTAGCATCGCAGATAGATTGAGACGTGAATCTAAGATCACGATCAACGAACAAAATTCATTTTGGGTTAAAAGTTGTGAGGAGGTTACACTTCAGGTAATATCACTTCGAAAGAATTGTGAAGTGGAGAGATCAAATTACCCGAAGTCCTGAAAGCCGAAATTCTGAAGTCACTCTCAGCCGTCGATTTGAGATACATTTCAGATAGTATTTTGACTGTTATATCAAGGAGATGAAAATGTGCCACATCAGGAGATCTACATCAACAGACCACATCAATATGGACACGTGGCATAGCCATATAATGACAAATGTCTAGATGAAATCGACATTTCAGGTACATGTAAATCATGAATCTGAGTGACAAGTGGTTGCCACTCGACCCATTCCATGTCAAAAAGTGATGTTAGTAAGTTATGTCACTCCGGGAGTTTCACCACCAACAAATGACCAAAGTCCTGAAGTCCCAAAGTCTCAAAGTCACTAAGGAGAAATACTGAAGTGCCGAAATCGTGAAGGACAAAGTCCCGAAGTCCCGAAGGCCTAAATCCCGAAATGGACATGAGTTGTCTGATCTGAAGGACACTTCGGGAGAAGTCTCGACCATTGATCTAGTACAATGGAAAGATAGCGTAATTGGAATAGCCGAAGTCCTGAATTAAATGAGATCCATTCATCTCAACTCTTGATTAAGTCATAATAGTCGATTTATTCGAAACCTCTGGAAAAACTAGGATCGTCCGACTAACGAAAGAACAAATAATGATTGTTCGGTCTACTTTGGAGAAATCTGCTTCAAGAGATTTTAAATAAATGCATCTCTTAAGTTGATAAGGCCATGGTTTTGCATTGTCGGTCATATGTAATGGTTTGAAGGAAGCACCTCAACAGAACTCAATTTTTGCAGCATTAACATAGATTATGGTTAAGTTAAATGAAGAGGTGCATTGGTCTAGACGAAAGGACACAATGTGTTATATCTCACATCATTTTGAAAATTATATAAATGAGATTGAGTGGTGAGAAGAAAGTGTCTCTATAATCCGAATCAAAATATATATTAAATCACAGAAGCAGAGCGAGATGCAGTGAAGACATGATACATAATTTTTCCAGATTCATAAAACAAGGGTGGTTGGGTGGTGCAAGGGCAGGTTGGTGCATGCAAGGGAGTTGGTGCTTCCTTGTCAGTTGTAGCTGACTAAACAAGGGGTAGAAGCCTCCTACCATTTGGTGCTATTTAAAAAGGGTGTGGGTGCATACTGATTAGTTGGCGTTGATCTAAAAGGAAGTACATATTCCATCTATGTAACATGTAAAACAAAATTTTGCAGTTAATAGAAAAGTGTTTGTGGTTTTCTCGATTGGGTTCCACGATCAATATTGTGTTAATTGTTTTTGTTTGTATTAACAAAAGAAAAATTGACAAAGTTTTCAGTCATTGATTCATCCCCCCCTCTCAGTGATAGGATCTGATCCTTCAAGAACGACAAAGTAAAACTTTAATCTTTGATGGTGAACAAATATTGAATACGTGAAAAGGTTCATTTTTCACCTAGCGACTCCTTGGTTTGAATACACCACATGATTCACTGGCGACTCCATTGGTTTCAAAATGTCAAGTTATTTCGCTGCTCGGATTGCTGTGAGGTTTGCTCATTTTGGAATTTACAAATGTTTTTTGTTTTCCAAACGTTGTTCCTGATATTAAAGAATGGGGAGATCATCTTCCTAGTTTTAGAGAGGATAAAGATGATAATCCTTCTCAGCATTTGTTTGAATTTCATAAGATCATGCATCAACTAGATATTCATCATGAAGATGTTTTGATGAAACTGTTCATGTTTAGTCTAGGAGGGGATGCTTGACTTTGGTACAAATCTCTACTCCCTTCCAACATTTCATCATTAAAATAATTCCATGTAGCTTTTCATAAATATTGCAAAAGAATGTATTCATCAGAGTTCCTTTGTGAATACTGTTGCAATGTAGATTTCGTAGAATAAGATTGTAAATATAATCAGTTTGCTGATGAAAAATCAGAACATGATAGCAATTGTGGTCAACTATATGAATAATACTTTGAAGTAAATCAAGAAGAGGTTTCCTGCAACAGTAAAAATGAAGAAATCCTTACAGACCCTCCAGTCCTTCAACCTGATCAAAGATAGGAAGATGAATCTTCTACTGATCTAGATACTTGTGAAGGCCAATGGCTTATTGAAGACCATAAGAAATCAGCTCTTGGAAAAGATGATTTTGGTAATGATATTGACAATGGAAACGATACTCCAAGTGGATTTGTAATTGTATCAAATGTTCATAGTAAACACTGTCATGATCAAACTGATGTTCTAAATTCTTATTTTGATCAAGCTGCTATTATTCAATCATCATTACTAGATCATCAAGAGATGGAAGTTTTTGAAAGTCAAAGTTTAGAAATTTTATATAATCAACCTATTTACGATGAGTATCTAGACGATGAAGAAGAGAAGATTTATTTCCCAACATGCATGGAAATATACAATAGTTCTCCTTTGTTTGTTAACTATGATGAATGAAATTTTGAAGTTGATGAGCAACAAATTATTTTTCTTTCTTCAGAGAGTTCACTTCAACAGGAAAATTATCAGTTGCACTATAAAAGAAATCATCCTATGTATGATAGTGATGAAGAAGATTCTTGGACAGATGATGGAGGAGATAAGGAGGGGCTACTGGAGCAGTTGATCTCTCCTTCCTTTTTAGAAATTGATGAGCAACAGACTAGTAAGCCTCAATATGATATTCTTGATCTAGGAAAAGAAAAGATCAGTAGTGGAGAAAGTGTGCCAAGGCTTTTTATGTAGCTAGGCCAAGAGGAAGAGGTATTGCTTGATTCTGAAAATTCTTTATCTTTCCATGATCCAAGGGTTATTTGGTTGGAGTATTTCCTTCAAGAGATCCAAAATGTTGCAGCGTTTTGCGTGCAACCAAACTTAAACAGTAAGCGCAAGCTACCTATTCATTCTTTGCTAGAAGAAATTCCATATTACTTGATCAATGGAATTTCGCCTGATTCGTGTAGGGACAATGTATATAAATAAGTTTTCCAAATCAACATTTCATTTCAACATTCTAATTCAGCATTTTATTTCAGTTAAATTGTTCGGTTCTCAGTTCGACATCCAATATGGTTCAATTTTTAGGCATTATGACTCCATAGCCCAATGACTGGGTTCAGAGTTTAACATGATTAATTTCAGGTCGTTGAAGGATGAAAGCACATGGTCTACTGTTCTTGGTGTTTTGCAGAGTAGATCTTGTTGAACAAGAGATGAGGGTCAAGAAAAACTCGAGACTCGCCTTTTCGCCTTTTTGATTTCTCTGAAAGCAGGTGATAAAACAAATGATATTCCCCGTTGAAAATTCAAAAGAAAAATAAGGTATGAGTCCCTACTCCTCTTATAGTCCCAAGAAAATTGAACTATTCTTTTTGAAAGGAATGTGAAGGGAGTTTTTCTCATGATGATATTGTCACCTGATCAAAGATCAGAAAAACATAAATATTATAGATTAATTTTGAATCCTTCTTTGAATAAAATGAAAATGAAATAAAAAATCAAATAAAAGAAGAAAGAAAATAAGGATAAAAAGGGCTTGAAAAGAAGTTCGAAAATCAATAAACAAACTTGTGTCAGAATGAGATTCTTTTGTGTCTGGCCCTCTGAGTCATTATTCTATTTTATTTTTCCTATCCCTAAGATTTTATTCTCTTCTAATTTTCGCTACCTTTCCTAGATCTTCATAGAAAGAAATAATTACACATTGACTCCGAAAACTTAAAAACATATCTCTGAAACAAGATTAGACGAAAATCTTTATGTTTCTTGGATTTTAGTTGAAAGAAAGTATGTCCAGGCTAATCCTGATGAATTTAACTCTTCTATCGGATTTTAAGCTGACTAATTCACTCAAGGTTGATCCTTGAAAATAAAAATCCCTATTAAATATTCCCTACAGGAGAAGGTGTATTGAAAATTGGAATAAAATTAGTCTCAGAGTATACTTAAAATTTTATGACAAACCTCCCTTTTAAAAGTTTTAAGCAGATATCATCCCTTGTATGATAGATACAAATTGATTGCCCCCACTTGAAAATATTAAAATATAAGGAAGATGGTAAGAGGAAATTCATAATCTGATTTCCCCCATCTATTCCAAGACAAACGGTGAAAGGAAATTCGAAATTCGATTGCCCCCAGTTTGTCCAAAAAGAGATGATGAAAGGAAATTCATGTAATGATTTCCCTCATCTCAGCAAAATGCAGAAGTGATAATTTAAGTGGTTAAAGGAAATTCAATGGGAGAGGTAGATAACTTCACCAGGGTATTGAACATGATCGCTAAAAGTGAAGCAATATCTATGATATCTGTATGGTTGTCATATATATCTACAAAACATACTCTTACATCTAATTCTCTTTCCGGTAATATTTACATTATGGACCAACGAGGGATTCCCTAAATAAATTTTTACATCTAGTTAACCTTGATGTGAACAAATTTGGTCAAGGTCTGCTATTTTAGTTAAAGTCATTTTGATTATCTTGAATAGATTTGAACTCAGTTTTAGGAAAGGGAAATTTTAAATAGCCTAACTTGAGATCGATAGTTTGGGATATTTTGTAGGTTTTCCAAGATGTGGTTGAAGTTCAATTTTTCTCTGTATGATTAATCCCTAAAAGTGTTTCCCATAAATGAAATAATGACTCCATTTTCCCAATAAAGGAACTTGGTCTACTATTCTTTCGTGCCTCATAGGGAGCCACAATCCCTAGATGGAGCCTATGTTGGAACACATATAATTTTGAGTTTTTTTGAACTTTAGATTTCTTCCCTCTTACATTGTTAATGAAATTTGTGATTGTCTAAAGTTAAAAATTTGAATAATTACTGTGATTTTCTAGATAACAAATTCCATTAGACTTTTTTTTTAATAATCTCTCTGTAAATAGATCTATACAAGCTCTTCGAATTTAAAAATTATTTTACCATTTAAAATTAATAGTTTTTTTCAGTGAAGAGCTTATAGACCTCTCTTGATTATAAGAAGGATAATATTATTTCCATAAGGGTTATGGCGCTACAAAAAGTTGCAAGAAAAATTGATGTATCAGGTTTTAGAATCTAGTGGAACGATAAATCAGTTTGGAAGATGGATAAACTAAGAAAGGGAGAAAATATAGCAGGGAAGGGGCTAAATAGATAGAAAAGGGAGCACAAAATCTATGGAGTGCTAAGTATCTGAAGTGAGAGATCTAGCACCGCGTGTCCTTTTGATTTGGACCGCTAAGATTTACTTCGGAACTTCGGGCTTTGGGCGTTCAAGATGCTTAACGTCGAAAACCTTTTGGAGTGATAAGTCTCCGAAGTGAGAGATCTGGTTTTGCGTGTCCTTTTGATTTGGATGAATGAGATTTACTTTGGAAATCCAAGATTTGGGCATTCTGATATGCACAATAGTAGAAATTCCCAAAGTGCTAAGTCCCCGAAGTGAGAGATCTGGTGCCACGTTTCCTTTTGATTTGGACGGATGAGATTTACTTCGGAAGTCTGCGCTTCAGGCGTTCTGAGGTGAAAATTTATGAAGTGGTTATCCCCAAAGTGGAGGATCTCCTGCCATGTGTCCTCTTGATTTCAATGATGAAGATTTACTTCAGAACTCCGAGCTTTGAGAGTTCTCACTTCACACATCCAACTTTCTTCCGAAGTGGTTATCCCCGAAGTGGAGGATCTCCTGCCACGTTTCCTCTTGATTTCAACGGTGAAGATTTAATTCGGAACTCCAGGCTTCGAGAGTTCTTGCTTCACATATCCAGCTTTCTTCCGAAGTGGTTATCCCCAAAGTGGAGGATCTCCTGCCGTGTGTCCTCTTGATTTCAACGACGAAGATTTACTTTGGAACTCTGGGCTTCGGGTGTTCCGAGGTGAAAATATTTGAAGTGCGAAGTATCCTAAGTACATGATATCTTGCCACATGTCCAGTCGATCAATGGTCCAGATGGGCTTCAAGTCTTAGGGATTTCTTTACTCAACACTGATTTCCTCCCCCTCAGAGTATGAAATAGTTGAATACGAGGATCGTCTGACATGTGTCCCCCACTAATATCGACGGATAGGAATTGCATGAAATTGACTCTATCTTCTCTACATATGACCAAGAGCTGTGACCTCGGCTCAACTTTGGGTGCTTATATCACTTTGTGAAGATCGACAGTTGGATTTTAATGAATCATGGAGATCAATGACTGAGAGCGATTGCGGGGGGTGAAGTTGTGTAGGGTTTAATTTTGAAGAGAGGTCCTGCAATTTATACCACAGTTTTCTCTCAGGGGTACATGGCATCACCAAGTGCATTGCATGATGAAAACTGGGTTACTTCAAACCACCCCCTTGCAACCTTGCAAAATAAAGAAATGTAAAGGGACCTTGGAGTAACACCTGTCATCAACGTCATGTATCTCGTTCAGCCTCCAGCCTATCACACCTTCCACATCAGTTACCCCATTTACCTCACCATCTACACTTGTCCCCACATCATTCTATTTGTGAGCAGTTACTCTTTCTCATAACTGTTAGCCATCACATGCCGAGCCAATGATGAGCTACCTGTCACATTATCACTCCCCCCATATTTTCAACTGATATTCTTTTTCTAGTAAACGCATCCGAAGAACAGATAGAAATGGAATCAGATGACGAGGACATTCAACAAATGATTATGGTGGCCTCAATGGACATGTGTGCCCAATTGAAAGAACAAAGGGAAACAAATGTGTCTGTGAGAATATGAAGAGACAGATGAAAACACCATCTCAAATAACATCTGCCTACTGTCATTTTATTCAAATTACATTTTGTTTTTAGGAGAGATTGTATGAAGTACAACAACTTTTGAGTTGTGATATTTTTTCTATAAATAGATAGATTTCAGATCTATCCAAGGCTGCTTCTTGCTGAATGTAATAGATAAAACTCTCATTTTTTAGTATTAATACAATTGCAGACATAGATTCTAATTTTCATTCAGTTTGAGTTGTGTGTTTCTCCTGTATTTCCATATCTCTGAATTTCCTTATGTAATTCCTTGATAAGTGATTGATTACAATTTAGTATCACAGCTACTGTAATCACATTATATCAACAATTCATTAAGTAAGCAATTTTTCCTCTGTATTTACTATAAGTAAAGAAAGACCTGCAAGGTGTTTGAATTACTGCATTTCATATCCTGTTTAAGGGTGCAATTGTTGAAATTACTAAGACAACTGAGAGGGGGGGGGTGAATCAGTTGTAATTGAGCTTAAACAATTTTAAGTCTATTAAAACATTATTAATCTTTCTTCAAGTGATCATCAACAATATACAACATATGGATAGTAAGAGTAAAGAACATCAGTCACACATAAGGTATACACAGAGACATATTTTTCACGAGGAAACCCATAAAGGGAGAAAACCTCTTCTTCTTCGAAATGATAGGCAGTCTTTTAAGTTCTGTNTACAAGCTGCAACTTGTTTGAGAGCACCAACTCTCTGGTTTCTCTAGCACCCACTAGAAGGAAGCACCAACTCCCTTAATATTCCAGCACCAACTGGATGGAAGCACCAACTTCCAGTTATACAGGCTCCAACCTGTATAATAGAGAACATTTGTTCTCCCTTGCACCACCCTGCCACCCTAGTTTCTCCGGCTGCAATCAGATGGAAGCTACAACTTCCTGTGTTCAAGCTCCCACTTGAACCTCTGAGGACAACAGTCCTCCCGAGAACCTCCCAACCTCCCTACAATATGAATGACAAAATAAACAATCAACTTTACAGATAAATCAATTCTTACCAATCTTTCTTTGTTCTGTAAATCTGGTCTTCTACAAACTATTCTTCTGTTCTTCTCTTCCTCTGTCTGTTCAACAGGTATGCTCTGCATCAACTCGTTCTCTCATTCTGCTCTGCTTCAACTTGTCTTCATCATCTTTTACTCTTCACTGAGTTTCTTCTCACACTGTGCATCTTCTCCATCTCACACTACACATCCTCTTATTTTTCTTTTCTTACAGTTTCATTCATTTTTCATACCGAATAGCCAACCTCACCCAGTTTGTCTCATTTTATTTTATACACACCCCCACGGTGGTTCCACTTCACATCTCCTTAGGCACAAGAAAGACAATTGTCCAAGAAACTGAAACGCCAACTGATTCACCATCATGAGTCCGTTTCGCTAACAGATTTGTAACTGAGGAGTTAACTGTGAGAGAGAACAGTAACCTTCCGATCATATTCCAATTTATCTGCTCCATTGGATGAACTTTATTGACATTGCCTTTAAATCGGGTTTTGGTATTTCAGCAATCCTATGCTGAGTGTCTCGACACTTCATTTCGCGATCTCCAAAGTTCTGATACATGACTTTTCTGCACTAGCTCCATCCCCAATATGACTATGGTCATAACCAAGTGCCTATGCAAAAAGCACTTTCGCGATTTCTCCTTTCGTGAATTTTAACACTATGCTTCGATGACCCCAAGTCAGCGAAATTTCGATCGCTTGCCACATGTCCTATGATTCGACAGTCCAGAGTTGATCTTGAATCAACGGCTGCGATTGAATCAGTATTTTTCATATCGCGATTTCGACATTCTTGTTTCATTGTTTTCTTTGCCTCTCCATATCCCGATTCGTGAAACTCCGATATGGTATTATATCAATGGTCCAGATCTCAATTTTGATTCAATGGCTGTGATTAAATTGCGATTTCGCATATCACGATTTCAGAATTCTTGTTCCATTGTTTCTTTTCCTCTTGATATTGTGATTCACGAAACTCCAATAAGGGCTGGAGTCAACGGTCCAGATTCAACCTTAATGTGACGGCTCAAATTAAATCACGATTTCAGAAATCGCGATTTCGAGAGGTTAGGGAACATCGTTCCTTTGACTCTCCAATCAACGAACTGATGATCTATCCCCACGTGTCCTACCCGTAAATGGATGGTCCTTCTTCTTTCGTAATTTTGTATGCCCACTTCTCCTTGTATTTTAAAGAGCGTGCAGGTTCTCCTTGATCCAATGATGGTCGGGTCCTGTTCTTGGATCTAATGTATGGGATCTGTCCTCCTCTTCAGTGTGCTCTTCTTGTCTACATTCATATCTGATGACCCTCGTTCTATCGGAAATTTGAAGGGGATCCAACGAACATAAATGCTTCTCAAACCTTACGGGCCTACCTATTCAGTGTGCTCTTATTCATATATGACGGTCATTGGGAATTCAGGAATGGATCCAACGAACATAGTTGTTGGTCTTCCCCGATTATTACTGCACCACTGATCATCGTTGATGTACTCAAGCCATCGTCACTACTGTACTTGCCATCAATGACAAGAATACGCTGCCTGTAAAATATGCCAACACTCATCTGTACATTCTTCCTGTACTCATGCCATCTTTACTTATGCCCGTCTGTTACATTCTTCCTGTACTTATGCCATATTTGTCAACAATCTCCCCCTTTGGCATTGATGGCAATACAAGCACCCACATGCATTCGGTTTTCACTACTGTACTTGCCATCAATGACAAGCATACACTGCCTATAAAATATGCCAACACTCCTCTGTACATTCTTCCTGTACTCATGCCATCCTTACTTATGCATGTCTGTTACATTCTTCCTGTACTTATTCCATATTTGTCAACAATCTCCCCCTTTGGCATTGATGGCAATACAATCACCCACATGCATTCGAACTCGACTCTCCTCCTAAACTCTTTTCTCCCCCTTTGACATCAATGTCAAAGAAGAAACAATCTTTCCCTGATCTATTGCAAAAACATACTCCCCTCGTCGACTATAAGCATATTGAAAATACACCAGATATTCAATAAGTACCCCCCCTGACCAGGTGAACAGATTAGACACAAGAAATTATAACCCCCAATTTTTGACGAAAATATCCAAAAGGGGTCGCTGCTAATGGTTTAGTAAAGATATCAGCTATTTGTTCTTTGGAAGGAATATAATTTAGCTGAACCATTCTGTTTGTAACTTGTTCTCTGAGAAAATGGTACTTTATTGGAATATGCTTAGTCTTGGAATGAAGAACATGATTCTTGGAGACACTAATGGCACTGGTGTTATCACAATGAATTGGAATAGGATCAGTGTAAGTTACCTT
>SNQJ01S0032148.1:25977-37102 GCA_010110895.2 Picea sitchensis
TATTCTTTTATTGCTTTTATTTTTCTTTTTGTTCAAGAGCTAATCAGGGGACACTGCCCTAGTGTGGTGACCAGTGGTGGCAGCATTACCCACAAGTACTTTCACAAAAATGAAAGGCTGGCTTGTGATGAGATCCCCTTTCCCTTGGACATGCAACCAAGAGCCACTACCCTGGCGTGGTAACTAGATGGTGGCAATTTCATAATGCTAGGTACCCATGGACCTAATAGGCTGGCTTGTGATGAGACCCCCTATCCTCTGACTAGGTCTTGTTTTATTATTTTCTTCTGCTTCCCTCTAGTTTCTTGTTGAGAATCCTTTTATTACTTTCTCAGGGATCCCTGGGTGAAGCATCTCGAGGTTTTATTTTTAGGATTTTATCTCTTACCAACTTGCTTTTACCTTCTGGGCCTTTAGCCCCTTCTTCCCATGAGACAAGGTGCAATCCTGAAGAAAGGTCAACCCAATTCCTGGACAAGGGGAGTGGGACAAGTGAGCGGGAAACAAGATGAAATATTGGTTTTATGATGGGAGCGAATGATGGCCTTTCAGAAGTCCCCCCAAGTGGCAAACCAAAACCTATGGACAAAGGCTTTCTAGGACACCTTGTCAATCCCCCCAAACATGGTCAAGTGGGAAAATGTAAGATCCAAGAAGTTGTTAGAAATAAAAGGAATCAGACACATATATTTAAAGGTTTTAATGATCAAAAGTGACACATACCATGATACCTGGGCCAATTACCTCATGGAGCAAGAACTCTTTTTGATATAGGACCAAGCCGATGGTGATGGATGCTACTACTGCTGAAAAGACAAGGATGATGGAATAAGAAAAGGGTGGGCCCTCTAGGGCTATTCTTAGGTCAATCCTTCTCTTGATACTCCATGTCTAGGACTTGTGGGCCTCGAGACATGATCTCCTAGTTATCCCTAACAAGTGGGGATAATAGAGACAATAATTGAAGATCCTCCATCTTCAGAATTAGACAAGGAATTGGGGGAAAAAAACATCTACTGATACAAAATAAATCGACCAACCTATTATAGAATCAACAGACCCCCCATTCCCCCAAAGACTAAAAATTACCAAAACTGTGGAATTACCATCCTTCAATCTCTTAGCAGAATTGCAAAACCTGCATGTTAACATTACACTATTGCAAGCAATTAGAGATGTCACTATTTATGCTAAGACTGTGAGAGATATCTATATCAGAAGACCTGGAAGGAAACCTAGGGACCCCCTCGGAATGCATGTAGTGGGGGACTTGTCTAAACTGATGTTAGGAAAAACACCACCTATTAAATATGGTGACCCAGGAAACCCTACAGTCACTGTCAAAATTGGACAAACAACTATTTTCGATGTGTTAGTTGACTTAGGGGAAGCAATTAATATTATGCCAATAGAAACTACACAATTGTTGCAACTTAGAACGCAAGTCTGACCTACTCTTACTGTTTTAGAATTAGCAGATCATTCCACCATCAGACCAGAAGGAGTAATTGATGATTTAGTCATTTCAATTGATTCTTGGGAGTATCCTGCTGATTTTGTCATTTTGCAACCCAAAACCCGTCTGGGGGGCCACCCTCTAATTCTAGGAAGACCATGGTTAGCTATAGTTGATGCTTTCATTGGTTGTATATATGGTTCCATGAATATCTCTGATGGTTATGACACAAAAAAAATTACCCTGTATCCTCATGCTACACCCAGTATGGAACCCGAAAATTCTTTATGGACAAACATTGAGGATGAAAGTGCACTGCCCGTGTTAACCATAGGAAAATACCTGAGTTTCAAATACAAGACATAGGATGAGTTAATCAACTTCTTTATCTGTGACCCCTTTGTTGTTACATAAAACACACAACACCAATTGATTAGAGTCTTCGACCCAATTGCCCAGGAAGAGATGAGCCCATAAATTTTCTCTGAAACTAATGTAAATCAAATCGATTCAGATGTAACAAAAAACGTTGTAACAACAAATTCTGAAATAACAATAGCCGGATTATTTCCTAAAGTCATTTCTAAGAGCATCACTGTAGAAATCGAACCTGGAAAAATCCTGAATATCAATCCTGATTTATCAATTGTTGAAACTCGTTGATTGATGAAGTTACTAATTGAACATAAGGAAGCATTTGCATGGGATTACATGGATATGAAAGGAATATCCTCTGAACTATGCACCCACCATATATACATCAAGGAGGAATGTCGACCCATTTGCCAACTCCAAAGGAGGATGAACCCTAATCTTAAAGAAATAGTTAAGGAAGAACTCCAGAAACTTCTCAATGCTGGATTCATCTATCCTATATCAGACAGCGAGTGGGTTTCACCATTGGTTATTGTACCTAAAAATAATGGTAAGTGGATAGTGTGTGTGGACTATAGAACCCTGAATAAGGACACACAAAAGGATCATTTTCCTCTGCCATTTATTGATCAGGTTCTAGACAACCTAGCTGGGAAAAAGTTTTTCTCTTTCCTAGATGGATTTAGTGGCTATAATCAGATAAAAATTGCTCCCTAGGACCAAGATAAGTCCACCTTTACCAACCCTTGGGGTACATTTTCCTACAAGGTTCTCCCATTTGGCTTGTGTAATGCACCAGCCACCTTCCAGAGAGTTTTGATTGGTATTTTCTCTGATATGGTGAATGACTGTATGGAGATATTCATGGATGATTTTACACCTTATGGTATTGATTTTGATGAAGCTTTGACTAATCTGGAAAAAGTGCTCAAAATATGTATACAGTCTCATCTTTATTTAAGCACAGAAAAATGCCATATGATGATGAGCGAAGGTGTGGTGCTGGGACACTTCATTTCTTATGCAGGAATTCAAGTAGACCCAGCCAAAATCCAGGTAATTTTGGACATTTCAACTCCATCAACTCAGAAAGGGGTAAGAAGTTTTTTAGGGCATGTTGGATATTACAGGAGATTCATTAAAAAAAAAATCCAAACTTGCCTCTCCCTTGTTTTTCCTATTAACAAAAGATGTTGACTTTCGTTGGACTAACAATTGCGAATTGTCTTTTGCAAATCTGAAACATAAATTATCCACAACTCCCATTTTGAGAGGGCCCAATTGGGATTTTCCTTTTCACATTTCTTCAGATCCCTTAGACACTACAATTGGTGCAGTACTAGGGAAACAGGAGGACAAAGAACCCTATGATATCTACTATATCAACAATAACATGGCTCCTGCTGAGTTAAATTATGCAGTTACTGAAAGAGAATTCTTGGCAGTAGTTTATGCAATCAATAAATTTAGGCATTATGTCACTGGTTATCCTACTTTTATTCATATTGATCATACAACAATTAAATATCTGATGAATAACCTATTACTAATGACAGAGTAACAAGATGGTTGTTACTACTTCAATAATTTGACATCACTATAGTAGATAGACCAGGAAAAGAAAATGTGGTTGCTGATTTTCTCTCAAGATTACATGTAAATGATGATAATTCACCTATAGATGATTCCTTTCCAGATGAACATTTGTTTGCAGTATCTGCTCACTCACCTTGGTATGCAGACATTTCTAATTATTTGGTTGCAGGAAAGGTACCTCCACATATATCTCCTCAAGAAAGAAGGAAGATTATTCAAAAGAGTGCTCGGTATAGTTGGATAGGGGGATACCTTTTCTACACAGGCCTGGATCAAGAAATCAGGAGATGTGTGAGGGATGATGAAGTTGATGATCTATTGAAAGATTTCCATGATGGCCCTTGTGGGGGTCATTTTGCTGATAAAATGACTGGGCATAAAATTTTAAGGATGGGCTATTTTTGGCCCACCGTATTTCAAGATGCCAAGAGGTATGTCCAAGCCTGTGACAGTTTCCAACGAATGGGTCAGCCAAATCATAGGGATGAGATGCCTCTCCAGCCTCAAGTAGTGTTAGAGCCTTTTGAGAGATGGGCCATGGACTTTGTAGGGCTGATTAACCCACCTTCTAATAAAAAAGTCTATATATTGGTCTGTACAGATTACATGACTAAGTGGGTGGAGGCAAAAGCACTCAACAGGGCCTCAGAGGAAGAAGCAAAAGGATTAGTTTCTGGAATTTGAAAAACTTCCTAAAAACTAAGAGATTCTGTGTTCGGAGAGGTTACATGCTACTACACCATATTCCGTTACACCATTTTCCGACCACATGACCATATGTTGACCACATGCCCAATTTCCATGTTGTTACACCTATTCCAGACTCTTTTGCCTTGCATGCTTTACACCTTTTTCCCGACTCTTTTGACTTGCATGTTGTTACACCCAATGCCACAGTTCTGACCAACTATCTTCTGATACACCTACTGCTATCGTTCCTTTTGGCTATTTTCTTAGCATTTTTTCCACTTCTACATATAGCAACATTGTTGTTATGTCAAGATTTCCGCCATTTTTCAAAAAATACTTTATGCTCTCTCTATATCACAAGAGTCTCTTTATCATTGCTTAAACTCCACATCCATAGATTTCTAACCGTTCAACCACATAAAGGAATCCACTTATGCTCCACTTGTCATATCGTCATTTCTCACGTTCGCGAGCCATCTCTCATTATTACAGCCATTCCACGCAGATCAAATGGTGGTTGGATAGTGTAGTTACTCTGACAGATCGGTTCATGTGGTAAGTTATGAGGTATGATTACTAAACCTGCGTGCCCAAGTGATGTAGATATGAAAGAAAGTTTCAATGCCCATTTTCCAATTGTCCTAAATTTGTTGCACCATCAACCAATCAAATTTGTTGGGGGGGAAAAGACATCCACGCCGACATAATCTCAAAATCGTGTTTTATAAACACCTCCGCCACCTTTTCGACCACGCTTATTTTTGCTGAGACACTGTGCTCTTTATGAAATCCTCATTTGAACTTGTTGTGACTCTAGTGAGGTGATGGTTTCTCCTCCTTTGTGACTGTTAAGACTCAAAACAACGTCATGGGAGGATCAACTGTGAGATATGAGCTGAAAAATATGGATGCGTTGTTGCTACACCCAGATGTTTACCAAATTTTTCTACAGGTCGGATGGATTCCTTATTTCAATAAGCTGCAGAGGTTTAACGAAGAAGAGGTGTTGGAGTTTAACCAGAATCTTATAGAAGGGTATTCAATGGTGAACGACGTGAGAATTCCAGTGACAGAGGAATGTGGGGCTTCCGTTATAGGATTTCCAAGAACAATAAACATGTGGTTTAGAAGAAAAGCACATCTTCCCAAAGCAGAGCAGGATTTTCTCATGAGTGATGAGCGTGTGTAGACCAAGGGATGAGGTGTCAATGTCAATTCCTTACCAACTCCCTGGGGGAAAGTCGTAGAATTTATTAAAAGGTACATTACTTGCGAAGGATGATACCAAGTTGTTTACTTTTATGATTTTGTCATTTTATCCCATTTGAGACATCAAAAATTAATCAACATGCCTTATTTTATTCTTCATTCTTTACATAATATGGCTCAGTTCGTCAAACGATCAAAGCACCCCATGAATTGTATTTCCAATCATAGACTCATCATCCTGTTGATTCATAACGGAATGGAACTTTATCATGACCCATTACATGAAGTACTTGTGCCACCTACTATGCCTGCTTCCATAGCCAACCCTAAACAACCCATTTTTGCACCTACTGTTATAGCCGACCTAGAATAGTCAACCCCTGTGTCCTCAACTACACTAGCAGTTAAAACCTTGATTGTAATTCCCTGTAAGCCCACTATGAATACCAAATACAAAATCAGAGGCACCTCCCACATAGCTCAAAAATGCCTCGACAGTGTTCAACAAGAACAACAGCCAAACCCTATTACTACAGAGGTAATTGAGCCTCATGAGTCTCAGTCCTTGGCTGCAACAGAGGTTGTTACGGAACTCACTCCTACTCCTAAATCTAATAAAAGGGAAACTCTTGCCCCTATTTCTACTTTACGAAGGAAGCGAACTAGGTCAGAAAAGTTAATTGCAACAGAAGTTCAGGCCCCCATTGTAACTAATAGCACGACAACTACTTCTACTGTTGAGCCAAAAATAATGAAAAATCCTTCTATCACTGCAACAGCCGTTCAAATCCCCACTGTCAATGCCACTGAATTGCCTCTGAAAATAAAATGTCGATCTAGAAGGAAATCTCAGAAAGATATCGACAGAGTTTTTGCAACAGAGTGTCCTAATCTTGTTGATACTCAGACACTTCCAGATTTTGATATCAATGATACCAATCTAAGTGAAAGGATAACTGATTTTATGGAGGTACGAATTCCTGGTTTCACCTTGTGCAAGGAATTCCAAGACACTATTTCATCCTTGCAGGCAGAATGTCAATGAGTTGCACCAAAATCATCGGCTTTGCTTGATGATTATGTACATCATTCGTTAGGTGACGAGTTACAGATATTACCAGACCCAAACATCCCATAATTTCCTCCTTGTATGATTGTTGAAGAACTCCCTCCTTCTTCTAGCTTGATTATCGAAGAACACCCTCCTTCTTCTGAATCAAAAAGGAGATCTTTTTTTTATATATCTACTTTACCAAAAAGGAGAACTAGGTCAGCAAGACTTGCTGAAGCTGCAGTTGGATGGAAAAATATAGAGAAAGAAACGCCCATTCTTTGCCCATTATCCTCAGTTGTTCAAAACGAGGTTGTTACACAAGAACCAGCCTCTTCCCCGAACTTAGCTATCACACAAGAACCAACTGACTAGGAAGAGGCTGTGACACAAGAACCAACTGACCAGGAAGAGGTTGTCACACAAGAACCAGTCATGCTAGATGTAACTGTTACACAAGAACCAGTTATAGAAACTAGAGAGGATAATGACGATGTGCCCCTTTCTCACCTATTTGTTCAGATTGAAAATAAGATACAAGGTATTGAGAATGTCAGGATTGTTGAACTAAGGAAAGAAAACAACCACCTCAAAGCATAGTTAGGTTCCCTAATGAAGGACTTGCAGGTTGCTCAACAAAGAAACTCAGGGAATTCAACTTTGGGAATATTAGCTCAGGCAACAACTGTTATGAAGGAAAATGAAGAGCACATGTGCTACCAATGTGGTGATATTTATTTTCAGGCAGGATATAAAATTGTGAAAGTACCAATGAATGGACAGGCTGAGGAACCAACCAAATTTTCAGTGAAAACAGAATGTGACCTTACTGTTCCACAAGAACCAATAAGCCAAAGGAGATCTCAACATCATAAAGTAGTTGCTGGTTTGCCAACAACTTAAAAAAAAACACCTATGTTACACTCACCAGTCGTAACTCTAGCAACTCAGATTGCTTCTGTTCTTGAAGACAAAGCAACACATACATATTTTTGAAAATAGTAGATGTTGGGGGTACACACAATTTTTTTCAATACTGGTACTTAATGATTGTCTTAGCAATTTTTCACTGGAGGAGTCACCTCCTTAACTCATACTCAAAGTGAGGCTTGAATGAGGTTTGCATGAGGACATGCAATGTTTTCAGTTGGGGGGCATGTTAGGACCCATAAATGTCCCTTTTTCACCATCTCTTTTGTTCATTCAACCTTACCAATTCTATGCTAAATGCCTAATAATTGTTGTTAGGACCCTTTTTCCCAAGGTATGCATCATTAATATTGCTTTTATATTTTATTCATTTTAACATGTTGGATTGGTAGCGTTTCTCATATTTTACCCATGAATATTCAACTAATGATTAAAATGTGTAGAACAACCACGTCTTAAAGAAAGATCGTTGTTGTTACACAAGTCCATTACAGTTGTGCGCCAAATATGCATGTTGTTACATGACTACAGCAATTGCACACCCATTTTGGAAGCTGCTACACCTGCTGCAATAGATATCCACCGATCTTGGAAGCTGGTCCCTCATGCAAATTCGAATCATGAAGACTGAACCTCAAGGCTGTTACACATTTTGGTTCAACTGATGATGAAGATCATTTAATAGATTTTGTATATCATACGAACAGCTTGAGAATCTTCGATTCTCAAAGCTGTTCTGAGTCTGTTTTCAACTAAATAACTCTGCCTTTAAATAGTAGAGCCTTTGTAATCATTACTATGGAATTTTAGCTGTGAACATAGAGTGAAGAATAACACATTGTATCTAAACCTTTTGGGGGAATCAATAAAGAAGTGGATTGAGTTTCGTTAACATATTGCAGTCTATTTTCGAGTGGATTCAGTGAGAGGGAAAGGGACCACCTTCCTCACAGACTCCCCTCTGTTTTGTTGTTTTAGATTCATTGCTTTGATTTAGATAATTGATATGTTTAGCATTTCTAGCATATACCTGTTGTTACAGTCAGTTCCTTTCTGTTTAAATGCGCATCTATGTGTCTCATGAGAATTAGAGTAAATTGTTCTATACTGCTGGAGAATTGCTTTCCTTTCCTGCATTAGATTTAACCTCTGAAAACAAAAGTGTGAATTCCTTTTCTACAGTTAATTAGGTTTCCTTTTAGCAAGTAGCACAAAGTTTCTTTCTGCAAGAGTAAAATAGAAAGTTAGAATAGATTAGATAATCTAGGATTCTTATGCACCCATCAGTTCAGGATTTCATTCATGCAAATGTGATTTCAATTCTGTAGAAGCTCTAGCTGTGTCAGCAACCTGTGTTAGCATTCAACCTTTCAATTTGGTTTCTTACTGCAACTTGAATAATCCTGCTTCCATAATCTAGCATAGACCGTGCACAATTATCTTGCAATAACAAGACTTCCCTGGGTTTGACAATTTATATTGAACACCTTGATTATCTATTTAATTAGACAATTGAAGTTCCCAAAAATACCATTGCATGGAAATGGTATGCATTGGCAATGATATGCATACCAATACCATACCAATACCATACCAACATGCCCATCACCAATATGCCCATCATGCCCATCACCAATACCATACCGATACCATACCAATACCAATACCATACCAATATTATACCATACCAATACCATACCAATGACATTTCATACCAATACCATTGCATGGAAATGGTATGCATACCAATACCAATACCAGTACCAATACCATTGCATATCATTGCATGGAAATGGTATGCATTGGAAATCATATGCATACCAATACCATACCAATACCAACACCCATACCAATACCATACCATAGAAATACCATATCAATACCAATACTATACCATACCAATACCAATACCATTGCATACTATTGCATGGCAGTGGTATGCATTGGAAATGATATGCATACCAATACCATACCAATACCAATACCATACCATACCGTACCAATACCAATACCATTTCCAATACCAATATCAATACCATTGCATTTCCAATACCAACATCAATATCAATATTCATTGCCAATACCAATACCATACCATTGCATGGAAATGGTATGCATTGGCAATGATATGCATACCAATACCAGACCAATACCAATACCAATACCATACTAATACCATACCAACATGCCCATCAGCAATACACCCATCATGCCCAGCACCAATATCATACCAATACCAATACCATACCAATACTATACCAATGACATTGTATACCAATACCAATACCATTGCATACCAATACCAATACCATTGCATGGCAATGGTATGCATACCAATACCAATACCAATACCATACCATACCAATACCATTACCATTGCATGGCAATGGTATGCATTGACAATGATATGCATACCAATACCATACCAATACCAATAACAATGACATTGCATACCATTACCAATACCATTGCATACCAATACCAATACCATTGCATACCATTGCATGGAAATGATATGCATACCAATACCATACCATATCAATACCATACCAATACCGATACCATACCATACCATTCCAATACCAATACCGATACCATACCATACCATTCCAATACCAATACCAATATCAATACCATTGCATTGCCAATACCAACACCAATACCAACATGCCCATCATGCCCATCACCAATACCATACCAATACCATACCAATACTATACCATACCAATAACAATAACAATACCATACCAATACCATACTATACCATACCATACTATACGATACCATACCATACCAATATCAATACCATACTATACCATACCAATACCAAAACCAATACCAATACCATATCATACCATACCAATACCATACCATTGCATACCAATACCAATACAATTGCATACCAATACCAATACCATTTCATACCATTCCATACCATACCAATACCAATGCCATTGCATGGTAATGTTATGCATTGGCAATGATATGCATACCAATACCACACCAATACCAATACCAATACCATACCATAACAATACCAATACCATTGCATGGAAATGGTATGCATACCAATACCAATACCATACCAATACCAATACCAATACCATACCATACCATACCATACCAATACCATACTAATACAATACCATACCATACCAATAGAATACCAATGCCAATAACATATCATTTAATACCAATAACAATACCAATACCGTACCATTGCATACCAATACCAATTCCATTCCATACCATTGCACGGAAATGGTATGCACTGGCAATGATATGCATACTAATACCATACCAATACCATACCAATATCATTACCATACTATACCATAACAATACAAATACCAATACGATACCATACCAATAACAATACCATACCAATACCAATACCATACCATACCATACAAATACCAATACCATACCAATACCAATACCAATACCATTACAAATACAAATACCAATTACAATACCAATACCAATACCAGTACCATACCAATACCATACCATTACATACCAATACCATACCATTGCATACCAATACCAATACCAATACCATTGCATACCATTGCATGACAATGGTATGTGTTATCCCCAATATCTAGGGATAACTAGGAGATCATGTCTCGAGGCCCACATAGTCCTAGACATGGAGTACCGAGAGCGGATTGACTTGAGCATGGACCTGGGGGGGCCATCTTTCTTCTTCTCAGCCAGCTTTGTCCTGTCAGCAGTACCAGCTTCCATCACTACCGGCCTGGCTTTGCATCAGAGAGGACTCTTGCTCCATGAGGTAATTGGTCTGAGGTATCATG
>SNQJ01S0032148.1:57832-77029 GCA_010110895.2 Picea sitchensis
CTTTTTAGCCAACTTTGTATAGTTTTGGCCCTTTTGATGTGCTGTGGAGTTAATCCTTGTGCCATGGATGATTGTTTTTCTGTGTTGATGATGTTGAGTTCTTGTCGCCCTGTGCGGACGAAATTTCAGTGATAACACTTGGCTTTTCCAACACTTCACCATCAAATTCCTCTTGTCTTTGGCCCTACTATTATCATATTTTTCCTTCAACTCTTGCCGCTATTTTTGACTCCATTTTCCCTATGAATGCACTGATCTAAGACTTCTTACTTGAGTGCCTTGATCACAACCTTCAAACATCCAAATACCTTTGAACAATTACTAACACCTTCTAACCCTAGTGTAGATTGACCTGCTAACTTTGTTGTTGCTATTATTCTTTGAGTTATAGTTATGCTTTGCATCATTTTCTAAACAATTGAAATATTGACTAATGCTTGGTATTATCTGCTTCTAATGAATGTTGGTGTTATGATATTGATGATTAAATCGTTCTTTCTCATTCTGAAGCATTTATGAAGCAGTTATTGAGAAGTATCGTATTGTGATAATTGCTAATATACATCTTTTCTTACTTTGTCAATATATTAGTCAATTGATTTATTTGAGAAAGTCCCTGATTATATGAAGTGCTAACCAGCAATTGACCTTGCAAATATAGTTTCTTGTTGTTTTGTTTTAGGCAGGTAAATTTCTAGTTATTATTATCTTTATTGGCTATTTAGCTAGACTTTCTGATCAGTGGTGACTTGTGAGAGGGAAAATTTTGCCTTGGCCTTTTCCCTTTTCCTTCTCAAAACCCTAGGTCACTGGGGACGTCTCCCCTGGGCCTACCACCCTAGATAGAAAGGGGCATCCTATTGAGGTGACAGTTAGGATAGTCTCATGTTACGTCAGTTTGTCTTCATTTACCTTTCTTTTACATCCAAGTACAAACTGTGTGATAACACATAGCATTGCCAATGCATACCGTTGTCGTGCTATGGTATCCAATGGTGTTGGTATTGGTATGCATTGGTATGGTATTGGTATGTAATGGTGTGGTATTGGTATTGGTATTGGTAATGGTATTGGTATTTGTATTTGTAATGGTATAGGTATGGTATTGGTATTGGTATTGGTATTGGTATGGTGTCATTTTGGTGTATTGGTATTGGTATTGGTATTGGTATTGGTATTTGTTTTGGTATTTGTATTTGTAATGGTATAGGTATGGTATTGGTATTGGTATTTGTATGGTATGGTATTAGTATTGGTATTGGTATTGGTATGGTGTCATTTTGGTATTGGTAATGGTATGGTATAGTATGGTATTGGTATTGGTATGCATATCATTGCCAATGCATACCATTGTCGTGCAATCGTATGCAATGATACAATATTGGTATGGTATTCGTATTGTTATTGGTATGCAATGGTATGGTATTGGTATTGGTATGGTATTGTTATGCTATGGTATTGTATTAGTATAGTATTGGTATGATATGGTATGGTATTGGTATTAGTATTGGTATGGTATGGTATGGTATGGTATGGTATGGTATTGGTATTGGTATTGGTATGGTATGGTATTTGTATTGGTATTAGTATGCAATGGTATAGGCCATATTGGTATGCAATGGTATTTGAAATGGTATTGGTATCGGTATTGGAAACACATAAGGGTATTGGCAATGCATATTGGTATTTGTTTTGGTATGGTATTGGTATTGGTATGGTATTGGTATGCATATCATTGTCAATGCATACCATTGTCGTGCAATGGTATGAAATGGTATTGGTATTGGTATTGGTATGCAATGGTATGGTATTGGTATGCAATGGTATGGTATTGGTATGCAATGGTATGGTATTGGTATGGTATTGGTATTGGTATTGGTATTGGTATTGGTATTTGTATTGGTATTGGTATTTGTAATGGTATTGGTATTGTATTGGTATTTGTATGGTATGGTATGGTATTGGTATTGGTATTGGTATGGTATCCTATTGGTATTGGTATTGTTATGGTATAGTATGGTAATGATATTGGTATGGTATTGGTATGGTATTAGTATGCATATCATTGCCAGTGCATACCATTTCCGTGCAATGGTATGGAATGGTATTGGTATTGTTATTGGTATTAAATGATATGGTATTGGTATTGGTATTCTATTGGTATGGAATGGTATGGTATGGTATTGTGTTAGTATGGTATTGGTATGGTATGGTATGGTATCGTATGGTATTGGTATTGGTATGGTATGGTATTGGTATGGTATAATATTGGTATGGTATTGGTATTGGTATTGGTATTGGTATTGGTATGCATATAATTCTCAATGCATACCATTTCCATGCAATGGTATGCAATGGTATTGGTATTGTTATGGTATGGTATTGGTATTGGTATTGGTGTGGTATTGGTATGCATATCATTGCCAATGCATACCATTGCCATGCAATGGTATTGGTATTGGTATGCAATGGTATGGTATTGGTATGGTATTGGTATTGATGTTGGTATGGTATGGAATTGGTATTGGTATTGGTATGGTATGGAATGGTATGAAATGGTATTGGTATTGGTATGCAATTGTATTGGTATTGGTATGCAATGGTATGGTATTGGTATGGTATGATATGGTATTGGTATTGGTTTTGCTATTGGTATGGTAAAGTATGGTATTGATATTGGTATGGTATGGTATCGTATAGTATGGTATGGTATAGTATGGTATTGGTATGGTATTGTTATTGTTATTGGTATGGTATAGTATTGGTATGGTATTGGTATTGGTGTTGGTATTGGTGATGGGCATGATGGGCATATTGGTATTGGTGTTGGTATTGGCAATGCAATGGTATTGATATTGGTATTGGCAATGGTATTGGTATTGGAATGGTATGGTATGGTATCGGTATTGGTATGGTATTGGTATTGGAATGGTATGGTATGGTATCGGTATCGGTATGGTATTGGCATTGCTATGGTATTGGTATGCATATCATTGCCATGCAATGATATGCAATGGTATGCAATGGTATTGGTATTGGTATGGTATTGGTATTGGTATTGGTATTAGTATGCAATGGTATCGGTAATGGTATGCAATGTCATTGTTATTGGTATTGGTATGGTATAGTATTAGTATTGGTATGGTATGGTATTGGTATTGGTATGCATATCATTGTCAATGCGTACCATTGCCATGCAATGGTATGCAATGGTAATGGTATTGGTATGGTATGGTATTGGTATTAGTATTGGTATGCATACCATTGCCATGCAATGGTATTGGTATTGGTATTGGTATGCAATGTCATTGGTATAGTATTGGTATGGTATTGGTATGGTATTGGTGTTGGGCATGATGGGTGTATTGTTGATGGGCATGTTGGTTTGGTATTATTATGGTATTGGTATTGGTATTGGTCTGGTATTGGTATGCATATCATTGCCAATGCATACCATTTCCATGCAATGGTATGGTATTGGTATTGGCAATGAATATTGGTATTGATGTTGGTATTGGCAATGCAATGGTATTGATATTGGTATTGGAAATGGTATTGGTATTGGTATGGTATGGTATGGTATGGTATGGTATTGGTATTGGTATGGTATTGGTATGGTATGCATATCATTTCCAATGCATACCACTGCCATGCAATAGTATGCAATGGTATTGGTATTGTTATGCAATGATATTGGTATTGGTATGCAATGTCATTGGTATTGGTATTGGTATGGTATAGTATTAGTATTGATATGGTATTACTATGGTATGGTATTGGTATGGGTGTTGGTATTGGTATGGTATTGGTATGCATATGATTTCCAATGCATACCATTTCCATGCAATGATATGCAATGGTATTGGTATTGGTATGGTATGGTATTGGTACTGGTATTGGTATTGGTATGCATACCATTTCCATGCAATGGTATTGGTATGCAATGGTATTGGTATGAAATGTCATTGGTATGGTATTGGTATGGTATAATATTGGTATGGTATTGGTATTGGTATTGGTATGGTATCGGTATGGTATTGGTGATGGGCATGATGGGCATATTGGTGATGGGCATGTTGGTATGGTATTGGTATGCATATCATTGCCAATGCATACCATTTCCGTGCAATGGTATTGTTGGGCACTTTAATTGTCTAATTAAATAGATAATCAAGGTGTTCAATATAAATTGTCAAACCCGGGGAAGTCTTGTTATTGCAAGATAATTGTGCACAGTCTATGCTAGATTATGGAAGTAGGATTATTCAAGTTGCATTAAGAAACCAAATTGAAAGGTTGAATGTTAACACAGGTTGCTGACACAGCTAGATATTCTACATAATTGAAATCACACTTGCATGAATGAAATCCTGAACTGATGGGTGCATAAGAATCCTGAATTATCTAATCTATTCTAACTTTCTATTTTACTCTTGCATAAAGAAAATTTGTGCTACTTGCTGAAAGGAAACCTAATTAACTGTAGAAAAGGAATTCACACTTTTGTTTTCAGAGGTTAAATCTAATGCAGGAAAGGAAATCAATTCTCCAGCAGTATCAGACAATTTACTCTAATTCTCATGAGACACACAGATGCACATTTAAACAGAAAGGAACTGACTGTAACAGCAGGTATATGCTAGAAATGCTAAACAAATCAATTATCTAAATCAAAGCAATGAATCTAAAACAAAAAAATAGAGGGGAGTCTGTGAGGAAGGTGGTCCCTTTCCCTCTCACTGAATCCACTCGAAAATAGACTACAGGAGGTTAACGAAACTCAATCCACTTCTTTATTGATTCCCTAAAAAGGTTTAGATACAATGTGTTATTCTTCACTCTATGTTCACGGCTAAAATTCCGTAGTAATGATTACAAAGGCTCTACTATTTAAAGGCAGAGTTGTTTAGTTGAAAACAGACTCAGAAAAACTTTGAGAATCGAAGATTCTCAAGCTGTTCGTATGATATACAAAATCTGTTAAATGATCTTCATCATCAGTTTGAACCAAAACGTGTAACAACCTTGAGGTTCAGTCTTCATGATTCGAATTTGCATGAGGGACGAACTTCCAGGATCGGTGGATATCTGTTGCAGCAGGTGTAGCAACTTCCAAAATGGGTGTGCAATTGTTGTCGTCATATAACAACATACAGATTTGGTGCACAGATGTAACGAACTTGTGTAACAACAACGATCTTTCTTTAAGACGTGGTTGTTCTACACATTTTAATCATTAGTTGAATATTCATGGGTAAAATATGAGAAACGCTACCAATCCAACATGTTAAAATGAATAAAATATAAAAGCAAGATTAATGATGCATACCTTGGGAAAAAGGGTCCTAGCAACAATGCATTTAGCATAGAATTGGTAAGGTTGAATGAACAAAAGAGATGGTGAAAAAGGGACATTTATGGGTCCTAACATGCCCCCCAACTGAAAACATTACATGTCCTCATGCAAACCTCATTCAAGCCTCACTTTGAGTCTGAGTTAAGGAGGTGACTCCTCCAGTGAAAAATTGCTAAGACAATCATTAAGTACCAGTATTGAAAAAAACTGTGTGTACCCCCAACATCTACTATTTTCAAAAATATGTCTGTGTTGCTTTGTCTTCAAGAACAAAAGCAGTCTGAGTTGCTAGAGTTATGACCAGTGAGTGTAACATAGGTGTTTTTTTAAAGTTGTTGACAAACTAACAACTACTTTATGACGTCGAGATCTCCTTTGGTTTACTGGTTCTTGTGGAACAGTAAGGTCACATTATGTTTTCACTAAAAATTTGGTTGGTTCCTCAACCTTTCCATTCATTGGTACTTTCACAATTTTATATCCTGCCTGAAAATAAATATCACCACATTGGTAACACATGTGCTCTTCATTTTCCTTCATAACAGTTGTTGCTTGAGCTAATATTCCCAAAGATGAATTCCCTAAGTTTCTTTGTTGAGCAACCTGCAAGTCCTTCATTAGGGAGCCTAACTATTCTTTGAGGTGGTCATTTTCTTTCCTTAGTTCAACAATCCTGGCATTCTCAATACCTTGTATCTTATTTTCAATCTGAACAAATAGGTGAGAAAGGGGCACATTGTCATTATCCTCTCTAGTTTCTGTAATTGGTTCTTGTGTAAAAATTACATCTGGCATGACTAGTTCTTGTGTGACAACCTCTTCCTGGTCAACCAGTTCTTGTGTGACAGCCTCTTCCTGGTCAGTTGGTTCTTGTGTGATAGCTAAGTTCAGGGAAGAGGCTGGTTCTTGTGCAACAGCCTCGTTTTGAACAACTGAGGATAATGGGCGAAGAATGGGCGTTGCTTTCTCTATATTTTTCCATCCAACTGCAGCTTCAACAAGTCTTGCTGACCTAGTTCTCCTTTTTGGTAAAGTAGATATAAAAACAAAATATCTCCTTTTTGGTTCAGAAGAAGGAGGGTGTTCTTCGATAATCAAGCTAGAAGAAGGAGGGAGTTCTTCAACAACCATACAAGGAGGAAATTCTGGGATGTTGGGGTCTGGTAATATCTATAACTCGCCACCTAATGAATGATGTACATAATCATCAAGCAAAGATGATGATTCTGGTGCAACTCGTTGAAATTCTGCCTGCAAGGATGAAACAGTGTCTTGGAATTCCTTGCACAAGGTGAAACCAGGAATTCGTACCTCCATAAAATCAGTTATCCTTTCACTTAGATTGGTATCATTGATATCAAAATCTGGAAGTGTCTGAGTATCAGCAAGATTAGGACACTCTGTTGCAACAACTCTGTCGATATCTTTCTGAGATTTCCTTCTAGATCGACGTTTTATTTTCTGAGGCAATTCAGTGGAATTGATAGTGGGGATTTGAATGGCTGTTGTAGTGATAGAAGGATTTTGCATTATTGTTGGCTCAACAATAGAAGTAGTTGTCATGCTGTCAGTTACAATGGGGGCCTGAACTTCTGTTGCAATTAACTTTTCTGACCTAGTTCGCTTCCTTGCTAAAGTAGAAATAGGGGCAAGAGTTTCCCTTTTATTAGCTTTAGGAGTAGGAGAGAGTTACGTAACAACCTCTGTTGCAATCAAGGACTGAGACTTGTGAGGATCAATTACCTCTGTAGTAATAGGGTTTGGCTGTTGTTCTTGTTGAACACTGTCGAGGCATTTTTGAGCTATGTGGGAGGTGCCTCTGATTTTGTATTTGGTATTCACAGTGGGCTTACGGGGAATTACAGTCAAGGTTTTAACCACTAGTGTAGTTGAGGAAATAGGGGTTGATTATTCTGGGTCAGCTATAATAGCAGGTGCAGAAATGGGTTGTTCAGGGTTGGCTATGGTAGTAGTCACAGTAGGTGGCACAAGTACTTCAAGTAATGGGTCATGAGAAAGTCCCATTCCATTATGAATCAACAGGTCGATGAGTCTATGATTGGAAATACAATTCATGGGGTGCTTTGATCATTTGATGAACTGAGCCATATTATGTAAAGAATGAAGAATATAATAAGGCATGTTGATTAATTTTTTATGTCTCAAATGGGATAAAAATCAGAAAAGTAAACAACTTGGTATCATCCTTCACAAGTAATGTACCTTTTAATAAATTCTATGACTTTCCCCTAAGGAGCTGGTAAGGAATTGACATTGACACCTCGGCCCTTGGTCTACACATGCTCATCGCTCATGAGAAAATCCTTCTCTGCTTTGGGAAGATGTGCTTTTCTTCTAAACCACATGTTTATTGTTCTTGGAAATCCTATAATGGCAGCCACACATTCCTCTGTCACTGTAATTCTCATGTCGTTCACCATTGAATACCCTTCTATAATATTCTGGCTAAACTCCAACACCTCTGCTTCGTTAAATGTCTGCAGCTTATTGAAATAAGGAATCCATCTGACCTGTAGAAAATTTTGGTAAACATCTGGGTGTAGCAACAACGCATCCAGGTTTTTTAGCTCATATCTCACAGTTGATCCTCCCATGATGTCGTTTTGAGTCTTAACAGTCACAAAGGAGGAAAAACCATCACCTCACTAGAGTCACAACAAGTTCAAATGAGGATTTCATAAAGAGCACAGTGTCTTAGAAAAAATAAGCGTGGTCGAAAAGGTGGCAGAGGTGTTTATAAAATGCGATTTTGAGATTATGTCGATGTGGATGTCTTTTCCCCCCCAACTAATTTGATTGGTTCATGGTGCAACAAATTTAGGACAATCGACAAATGGGCACTGAAACTTGCTATCATATCTACATCACTTGGACATGCATGTTTAGTAATCATACCTCATAACTTACCACATGAACCGATATGTCAGAGTAACTACACTATCCAACTGCCATTTGATCTGCGTGGAATGGCTGTAATAATGAGAGATGGATCATAAATGTGAGAAATGACGATATGACAAGTGGAGCATAAGTGGAGTCATTTCTGTGGTTGAACAGTTAGAAAGTTGTGGATGTGGATTTTAAGCAATGATAAAGAGACTCTTGTGATATAGAGAGAGCATAAAGTATTTTTTGAAAAATGGCAGAAATCTTGACATAACAACAATGTTGCTATATGTAGAAGTGGCAGAAATGCTAAGAAAATAGCCAAAAGGAATGATAGTAGTAGGTGTATCAGCAGATAGTTGGTCGGAACTGTGGCATTGGGTGTAACAACATGCAATTCAAAAGATTCGGGAAAAAGGTGTAAAGCATGCAAGGCAAAAGAGTCTAGAATAGGTGTAACAACATGGAAATTGGTCATGTGGTTGGAAAATGGTGTAGCAGCATGTAACCTCTCTGAACACAGAATCTCTTAGTTTTTAGGAAGTTTTTCAAATTCCACAAACTAATCCTTTCGCTTCTTCCTCTGAGGCCTTGTTGAGTGCTTTTGCCTCCACCCACTTAGTCATGTAATGTGTACAGACCAATATATAGACTTTCTGATTAGAAGGTGGGTTAATCGACCCTACAAAGTCTATGGCCCATCTCTCAAAAGTCTCTAACACTACTTGAGACTAGAGAGGCATCTCATCCCTATGATTTGGCTGACCCATTCGTTGGAAACTGTCACAGGCTTGGACATACCTCTTGGCATCTTGAAATATGGTGGGCCAAAAATAGCCCATCCTTAAAATTTTATGCCTAGACATTTTATAAGCAAAATGACCCCCACAAGGGCCATCATGGAAATATTTCAATAGATCATCAACTTCATCATCCCTCACACATCTCCTGATTTCTTGATCTAGGCCTGTGTAGAAAAGGTATCCCCCTATCCAGCTATATCGAGCACTCTTTTGAATAATATTCCTTCTTTCTTGAGGAGATATATGTGGAGGTACCTTTCTTGCAACCAAATAATTAGCAATGTCTGCATACCAAGGTGAGTGAGAAGATACTGCAAACAAATGTTCATCTGGAAAGGAATCATCTATAGGTGAATTATCATCATTTACATGTAATCTTGAGAGAAAATCAACAACCATGTTTTCTTTTCCTGGTCTATCTACTATAGTGATGTCAAATTATTGAAGTAGTAACAACCATCTTGTTACTCTGTCATTAGTAATAGGTTTATTCATCAGATATTTAATTGTTGTATGATTAGTATGAATAAAAGTAGGATAACCAGTGACATAATGCCTAAATTTATTGATTTCATAAACCACTGCCAAGAATTCCCTTTCAGTAACTGTATAATTTAACTCAACGGGAGCCATGTTATTGTTGATATAGTAGATATCATAGGGTTCTTTGTCCTCCTATTTCCCTAGTACTGCACCAATTGTAGTGTCTAATGGAACTGAAGAAATGTGAAAAGGCAAATCCCAATTGGGCCCTCTCAAAATGGGAGTTGTGGATAATTTATGTTTCAGATCTGCAAAAGACAATTCGCAATTGTTAGTCCAATGAAAGTCAACATATTTTGTTAATAGGAAAAACAAGGGAGAGGCAAGTTTGGAATTTTTTTTAATGAATCTCCTGTAATATCCAGCATGCCCTAAAAAAATTCTTACCCCTTTCTGAGTTGATGGAGTTGAAATGTCCAAAATTACCTAGATTTTGGCTGGGTCTACTTGAATTCCTGCATAAGAAATGAAGTGTCTCGGCACCACACCTTCGCTCATCATCATATGGCATTTTTCTGTGCTTAAATAAAGATGAGACTATATACATATTTTGATCACTTTTTCCAGATTAGTCAAAGCTTCATCAAAATCAACACCATAAGGTGTAAAATCATCCATGAATATCTCCATACAGTCATTCACCGTATCAGAGAAAATACCAATCACAACTCTCTGGAAGGTGGCTGGTGCATTACACAAGCCAAATGGGAGAACCTTGTAGGAAAATGTACCCCAAGGGATGGTAAAGGTGGTCTTATCTTGGTCCTGGGGAGCAATTTTTATCTGATTATAGCCACTGAATCCATCTAGGAAAGAGAAAAACTTTTTCCTAGCTAGGTTGTCTAGAACCTGATCAATAAATGGCAGAGGAAAATGATCCTTCTGTGTGGCCTTATTCAGGGCTCTATAGTCCACACACACTATCCACTTACCATTATTTTTAAGTACAATAACCAATGGTGAAACCCACTCGCTGTCTGATATAGGATAAATGAATCTAGCATTGAAAAGTTTCTAGAGTTCTTCCTTAACTATTTCTTTAAGATTAGGGTTCATCCTCCTTTGGGGTTGGCAAATGGGTCGACATTCCTCCTTGATGTATATATGGTGGGTGCATAGTTCAGAGGATATTCCTTTCATATCCTCGTAATCCCATGCAAATGCTTCCTTATGTACAATTAGTAACTTCATCAATCAACGAGTTTCAACAATTGATAAATCAGGATTGATATTCAAGATTTTTCCAGGTTCGATTTCTAAAGTGATGCTCTTAGAAATGAATTTAGGAAATAATTCGACTATTGTTATTTCAACATTTGTTGTTACAGCTGAAACGATTTGATTTACAGCAGTTTCAGAGAAAATTTATGGGCTCATCTCTTCCTGGGAAATTGGGTCAAAGACTCTAATCAATTGGTGGTGTGTGTTTTGTGTAACAACAGAGGGGTCACAGATAAAGCAGTTGATTAACTCATCCTATGTCTTGTATTTAAAACTCAGGGATTTTCCTATGGTTAACACAAGCAGTGCACTTTCATCCTCAATGTCTGCCCATAAACAATTTTCGGGCTCCATACTGGGTGTAGCATGAGGATACATGGTAATTTTTTTTGTGTCATAACCATCAGAGATATTCATGGAACCAGATCTACAACCAATGAAAGCATTAGTTATAGCTAACCATGGTCTTCCTAGAATTATAGGGTGTACCCCCAGACGGGTTTTGGGTTGCAAAATGACAAAATCAGCAGGATACTCCCAAGAATCAACTGAAATGACTAAATCATCGATTACTCCTTCTGGTCTGATGGTGGAACGAACAGCTAATTCTAAAACAGTAAGAGTAGGTCAGACTTGCATTCTAAGTTGCAGCAATTGTGTAGTTTCTATTGGAATAATATTAATTGTTTCCCCTAAGTCAACTAACACATGGAAAATAGTTGTTTGTCCAATTTTGATAGTGACTGTAGGGTTTCCTGTGTCACAATATTTAATAGGTGGTGTTTTTCCTAACATTAGTTCAGACAAGTCACCCACTACATGCATTGTGAGGGCGTCCCTAGGTTTCCTTCCAAGCCTTCTGATACAGAGATCTCTCACAGTCTTAGCATAAATAGGGACATCTCTAATTTCTTGCAATATTGTAATGTTAACATGCAGGTTTTGCAATTCTGCTAAGAGATTGAAGGATGTTAATTCCACAGTTTTGTAATTTCTAGTCTTTTGGGGGGTATGTTGATTCTATAATAGGTTGGTCGATTTATTTTGTATCAATAGATGTTTTTTCCCGCAATTCCTTGTCTAATTCTAAAGATGGAGGATCTTCAATTATTGTCTCTGTTATCCCCACTTGTTAGGGATAACTAGGAGATCATGTCTCGAGGCCCACAAGTCCTAGACATGGAGTACCGAGAGAAGGATTGACCTAAGCATAGCCCTGGAGGGCCCACCCTTTTCTTATTCCATCATCCTTGTCTTGTCAGTAGTAGTAGCATCCATCACCATTGGCTTGGTCTTGTATCAAAAAGAGTTCTTGCTCCATGAGGTAATTGGTCCAGGTATCATGGTATGTGTCACTTTTGATCATTAAAACCTTTAAATATATGTGTCTGATTCCTTTTATTTCTAACAACTTTTTGGATCTTACATCTGCCCACTTGACCATGTTTGGGGGGATTGACAGGGTGTCGTAGCAAGCCTTTGTCCATAGGTTTTGGTTTGCCACTTGGGGGGACTTCTGAAAGGCCATCGTTCGCTCCCATCATAAAACCAATATTTCATCTTGTTTCCCGCTCACTTGTCCCACTCCCCTTGTCCAGGCATTGGGTTGAACTTTCTTCAGGATTGCACCTTGTCTCGTGGGAAGAAGGGGCTAAAGGCACAGAAGGTAAAAGCAAGCTGGTAAGAGATAAAAGCCTAAAAATAAAACCTTGAGATGCTTCACCTAGGGATCCCTGAGAAAGTAATAAAAGGATTCTCAACAAAAAACTAAAGGGAAGTAGAAGAAAATAAAAAAACAAGACCTAGTCAGAGGATAGGGGGTCTCATCACGAGCCATCCTATTAGGTCCATGGGTACCTAGCAGTATTAAATTTCCACCAGCTGGTTACCACGCCAGGGCAGTGACTCTTGGCTGCATGTCCAAGGGAAAGGGGGTCTCATCACGAGCCAACCTTCCATTTCTGTGAAAGTTCTTGTGGGTAATGTTGCCACCATTGGTCACCACACTAGGGAAATGTCCCCTAATTATCTCTTGAACAAAAAGAAAAAGAAAAGCAATAAAAGAATAAAGGGAAGAATGGGCTTGGAAACAATGCATCTATGACAGTTACAACTCGCCTTCTACAAAGGCACCCACAGATAACACATTTCATCCTTGGCCCTCACTTTACCCACATGCTTGGAATTCCCTTAACCACATCATCCACTCACATGGTTTTGATGAGGTTTTCTTCTGGGAACTCACCTTTTCCGATGGACACTAGCCCAATAGAACGTTTTGTCTTTTCCTCCAAATTTGTATTGCATGCTTGTGTAATGTCTTTGAGCTATTGACAGATGTATTAGGGATTTTATACATATGTTTAATAATATTAATGATGATATGTGATTGACATTGCTATGATCCCTATGATTGATGAGCCCATGGAGGGCGTATCTTTTTATGCGTAGGACCATGCCTGACAGACAAGTACCATTTGGACCGATACACATGGGGAGATGATCAGTTCGAACCTCCATGGGGATGAAGAGCCCACCAGATGGATGTTGAGATCCCATCAGGGGGCAACGATAGGGCAGAGGATGATCAGAGACTTTGCACCAGAGAAGAAGAGAACATTCCACCAGAGGCACCCTGACACTGGTTAGCCTAGGGGGATTGAACCACTTTCAGAGGGATGTTGGCTCTAGATGACCCAAGATGTCAGCAGGAGGCTTATGGAATCATCATGAGCATGTTGGTAGATGGACAGGCCAGTTGGCATGTGTGGCTAACATCTTTCTTTAGGAGGATACATTTGCCCTGATAGGGGCTAACGTCACCCTAGGAAAGGGTGACGTCTTACCTTTTTTCTTGATTAGGGTTTTAGTATAACATTTAATGTAAAAACAGTAGAATTTTGATATTATGTCCTTGTCAACCTTTTTATGACCTAAAAAGTAAATCAGGTCATTGATATAGTATATATTGAGGATTTTGATCCTCATTTTATCCTCATAACTCATTCACTCCATAAGGAGGACTGAAATTTGTGCCCTCTCTTGGGTATTTGGTTGGATTAAGTGATGCGCACTTGTTGAAGGAAGTGATTTTTGTCATTTATGGTGTTTCTCTTGAAGGAAGGTGTTACAACTAGGGTTTGCATGGTTATTTCTTGATGAATTGTAAGTATTTTTCTGCAAAACTTCTTGAATGAATGGTTGTAGTTTAATTTCTTACATGTGTTTATGAATTTTGTTGAATAAAAACCCTAGGTGACAAGCACACAAGTAGGTCCTTGTCTCATGTCCCCTGATAGAAAAAATTTCATCCATTGAAGAAGGAAGAAAGAGCCTAGTCATAGCTACACTCCTATTTCTTCTTCCTCTTTGCTAGTCATACCAATTGAAAGCCAAGAAGAGTGAGACATCCCTAGACTAGGTATACTACACTAGGGACATAGTCTTTCTAGGGTTTTCTGAAAGGCCTTGTTGTAGCAACACCTCACCTGATCAAACCCTCTTGTTTTGGTTATATTTTTATTCTTGAGCTAGTCGTTTTGCCGGGAAGGAGGAGAGAGCATGAGGCCTTGCTTTAGCAACACCAGAGTGAGCCTCTCTCCCCTAGGTTTTTGATTTTGAGGCCTTTCCTTTGCAACACCTCAAAACTTTTCCCTCTAGTCCTTGAAATCTTGCCTCCTTCAACTCTTGCATCCTTCACTTATGACTCCATTAAACCCTAAGGCACTGATTTGAAAATCCTCTAACGTTGAATTGAAGCTGATCAAACAACTCTCTAAATTCTTTAAATTTTAAACCCTAACCTACTAACCCTAATTTGTTGACGTCATCATTGGTTATTTCATATTTAATGCAACAACGTCTTGTTCTAAGAACAATTGAATGATGGTTTGGGCATTAATTGAATGAAGTGTTGATTGGTTACATTGAATGCCTCATTGTCCCGATATTTATTGGTGAAGTGTTATATCTTCTCATTGTTATTGATAAACATTGACTTCATCAACATTTATTGCCAATTGCTTATATATATTCATCAGATAGTCTTATCAAGTACTAACCCATTGAAATATAGCTTCCATATATCAGTTTTTGTTGTTTTGTTCTAGGCAGGTGTTCTTCATTGGGGATTTGCTTTATTATTGGTTGTTTATCTAGGACTATCTATTTGGTAGTGATCTGTGAGGGGGGATTCTTTACCCTTGTCTTAATATCCTTTAGCCTCCTCAAAGCCCTAGGTCACTGGGGATGTCTCCCCTGGGCCTCACCTCCCTAAAGAGAAAGAACCATCCCATTGTGGTGACATTGGGTGGGATAGGTTCATGTTACGCTAGTTTGGGCCTTCTATCTTATAGCCTTTTCTCCTAACTACAAACTATATAATAACATTTTGGCGTCGTTGTCGGGGACACTGAGTCAAACCTTCCTCAGACGACACTTTTCAGTAAGCTTTGCCTCTAGAGCCTTTATCTTACAATCTTACCTGGCGACTCCACTAGGGTGTTTTCCCTTTATTTGATAGTTTCAAGCAAATTATCTGGAGACTCCATGACCCACAAAGAGGTTTAATAATCCTCCTTTGTCTTTTATAAGGAAGCCTCCCAAGAACTCTCCTGTTGTCAAATCACTCTTCAGGAAAAGCCTTCCTTTAAGAATCATGTCTAGCTCTCGGACCACTACAATGAACCCAACCAACAATCAAAGACAATGGTCATCTACTCTTTTCAAACCGTTAGACATATCAACCATACTAGGCTACCCTAGGCAAATGCCACCTAAGTATGAGAAGTGGTTGCCTAAATTCACCGGTACTAATGCAATTAGTATCGAAGAGCACATGAGCAGCTTTTGGGCATTTTTTCAGCTTCATCCCATTAGTGATGATGTTGAAGACTTAGTCATGGAGTTGTTCTCTACTACTCTTTATGATGCCTCAAGGCATTGGTACCTGAGCCTTCCTGATGGAAGCATTAAAATCATGGACAAACTTGAAGAGGCCTTTCTCAAAAGATGGAGTATGAAAGAAGACCCTAACATGCTCCTCACCTGACTGAATAACCTTGCGAAATATGAAAATGAGTCTATTAGGGAGTTCCATACTAGATTTGAGACTTTGCTGCAAAGGATCCCTGCAAGCCATCATCCGAAATATGATTACCTCATCCACGTTTACACCAGATCTTTCAATGGACAATTAGCGTATCTTCTCAGAGATAAAAACCCCCAATCCATTCAGGAAGCCCAAGAGCTCGCTAATAAAATAGAGGGAAACCTCCTCTCATCCAAGATTGAGCCTTTTGCTAATCCGAGGGGAAAAATAGACACCAAGACAAAAATAGTCCACAATGTTGAGCCTACTTCAGACCTTTGTGCCAGTATCACCAAGCTGCAAGCCTCTATGGATGGTATCATAAAAAATCAGGAGCAACAGGAGAAAATGATGAGTAGAATTTTTAACTTGGAAATATCTCAGACCCAAGCACCTAGGGTCCTGTACAAAGGGCAATTCCAAAAAGTGAGCCAATTTTATAAACCAAATAATGAGCAAGAAGTTCCAAACACCTTGGCCCCTGCAAACGTTGTTGATGAAAATCCTTGGTGCCTAGAATGCAGTTAAGCACATTGGGAGCATGAGTGTCCTTACAAAAGTAATGGCCATCAACAAGTGAATAACATGGACCATTTCATGGCAGTCCCTCAAATAAATATCACCAATGCAGAACATCAGGAAGTTGTGAAAGAAGCAGCCAGGTCAGCAAGGATGACAGTAATAAACAACCTAGACCAGGAATCATGAGAGAAGCTAAAGAAACAAGAATTCCAGGTGTACAGAAGAAATAAGTTGAACCAACCTACTGCTGACCAGGCAAATCCCCCACATTTGGAGGTACTTCTTTCCAAGACATCCAAGGTTGGGAAGGTTGACCTAAAATTTGACTTTGAAGGGGAATTATCAAAGATGCATGTAAACGTTCCCCTAAGAGAAGCCATTAAGATCTCATCTATCAAGGAACGCTTTGACACTTTCTTTATAGGATCAGATGAACCCATGGACCCCCCTATTATGTTTCAATCCGATCATTTCAGGGTCCAATATGGTGAGAACCCTCCCTTTTTCATGACTTTAATGATGAACAACAAGAACCTCAACAATTGCATGTTAGATACAGGGGTAGGTGCCAACATGATGTCACTTAAAGTCATGCAACAAGTGGGTTTTAAGGTCACACGACCTTATAGGAATGTATGTGTCTTCGAATCTAAATCCATACCCACACATGGGGTAGTCAAGAATGTGGAAGTTTTCCTTAAGGAGTACCCAGAGAAAGTAGTCCAAATTGACATCGTAGTAGTTGACGTCCCAGATGTGTGGGGAATGTTGTTGTCTAGGAAATTTTCTGTAATGTTGGGTGGCACCCTCGATATGGACCTCACGTTTTTGGAATTGCCTTTAAAAAATGGAACAATAGTCCATCTCCTGAATGTGCCAATAACCAGATGCCATGTGCAAGATATTACTCACCCCATCAATAATGACAAGGCACAAGATGAGATGATACAAACCCTTCAAAAGTATTCTCCCCACTTTTTAGCGATAACTAGGAGATCATGTCTTGAGGTCCACAGGTCCTAGACATGGAGTACCGAGAGCGGGATTGACCTGAGCATAGCCCTGGAGGGCCCACCCTTTTCTTCTTCCATCATCCTTGTCTTGTCAGCAGCAGTAGCATCCATCACCATCGGCTTGATCCTGTATTAGAAAGATTTCTTGCTCCATGAGGTAATTGGTCCAGGTATCATGGTATGTGTCACTTTTGATCATTAAAACCTTTAAATATATGCATCTGATTCCTTTTATTTCTAACAAATGCTTGGATGTTACATTTTCCCACTTGACCATGTTTGGGGGGATTAACAAGGTGTCCTAGCAAGCCTTTTTCCATAGGTTTTGGTTTTCCACTTGGGGGGACTTATGAAAGGCCATCGTCCGCTCCCATCATAAAACCAATATTTCATATTGTTTCCTGCTCACTTGTCCCACTCCCCTTGTCCGAGCATTGGGTTGACCTTTCTTCAGGATTGCACCTTGTCTCATGGGAAGAAGGGTATAAAGGCCCATAAGGTAAAAGCAATCTAGTAAGAGATAAAAGCCTAAAAATAAAACCTTGAGATGCTTCGCCCAGGGATCCCCGAGAAAGCAATAAAAGGATTCTCAGCAAGAAACTAGAGGGACTCGAAAGAAAATAATAAAACAATACCTAGTTAGAGGATAGGGGGTCTCATCACGAGCCAGCCTATTAGGTCCATGGCTACCTAGCAGTATGACATTTCCACCAGTTGGTTACCACGCCAGGGCAGTGACTCTTGGTTGCATGGTCAAGGGAAAGGGGGTCTCATCATGAGCCAACCTTTCATTTCTATGAAAGTACTTGTGGGTAACGTTGCCACCACTGGTCACCACACCAGGGAAGTGTCCCCTGACTATCTCTTGAACAAAAAGAAAAATAAAAGCAATAAAAGAATAAAATAATAAAGGCAATAATGGGCTTCGAAAGAGTGCATCTATGACAAGTACAACTCGTATTCTACAAAGGCACCCATAGATAACACATTGCATCCTTGGCCCTCACTTTACCCACATGCTTGGAATTCCCTTAACTACATCACCCACTCATATGGTTTTGATGAGTTTTTCTTCTGGGAACTCACCTTTTTCGATGGACACTAGCCCAATAGAACGTTTTATCTTTTCCTCCAGATTTGTATAGCAGGCTTGTGTAATGTCTTTCATCTATTGACAGATGTATTAGAGATTTTATACATATGTTTAATACTATTAATTATGAGATGTGATTGACATTGCTATGATCCCTGTGACTAATGAGCCCATGGAGGGCATAGCTTTTGATGCACAGGAGCATGCCCGTCGGACAGGTACCATTTGGACCAGTACACATGGGGAGATGATTAGTTCAGACCTCCATGGGGCTGAAGAGCCCACCAAATGGATGCTAAGACCCCATCAAGGGGCAGAGATAGGGAAGAGGATGATAAGAGACTTTGCACCAGAGAATAAGAGAACGTTCCACCAGAGGCATCCCGACACTTCTTGGCCTAGGGGGATTGACCCACTTTCAGAGGGACATTGGCTTTAGATGGCCCAGGTCGTCACCAGGAGGCTTATGACATCATCATGAGCATGTTGGAAGATGGACAGGTAAGTTGACACGTGTGGCAGCTTGGAGGAGCCCAATGAGGGCTAACGTCTTGCTTTAGGAGGCTACATTTTCCCTAATAAGGGCTAACGCCACTGTAGGAAAGGGTGACGTCTTACCTTTTTGGTTGATTAGGGTTTTAGTCTAGCAT
>SNQJ01S0032148.1:99505-115920 GCA_010110895.2 Picea sitchensis
GAAGGAAGTGATTTTTGGCATTTATGGTGTTTCTCTTGAATGAAGGTGTTACAACTAGGGTTTGCATGGTTATTTCTTGATGAATTGTAAGTATTTTTTCTGCAAAACTTCTTGAATGAATGGTTGTAGTTTAATTTCTTGCACGTGTTTATGAATTTTGCCGAATCAAAACCGTAGGTGACAAGCACACAAGTAGGTCCTTGTCTCATGTCCCCTGATAGAGAAACTTTCAGCCATTGAAGAAGGAAGAAAGAGCTTAGCTGTAGCTACACTCCTATTTCTTCTTCCTCTTTGCTAGCTGTACCAATTGAAATCCAAGAAGAGTGACACATCCCTGGCCTAGGTCTACTACACTAAGGCCGTACTCTTTATAGGGTTTGTTGAAAGGCCTTGCTGTAGCAACACCTCACCTCATCAAAGCCTCTTGTTTTGGTTATATTTTTATTCTTGAGCTAATCGTTTTGTCGGGAAGGAGGAGAGAGCACGAGGCCTTGCTTTAGCAACACCAGAGTGAGCCTCTCTCCCCTAGGGTTTTGATTTTGAGGCCTTGCCTTTGCAACACCTCAAAACTCTTCCCTCTAGTCCTTGAAATCTCACCTCCTTCAACTCTTGCGTCCTTCACTTATGACTCCATTAAACCCTAAGGCACTGATTTGAAAGTCCTCTAACGTTGAAGTGAAGCTGATCAAACAATCTCTAAATTCTTTAAATTTTAAACCCTAACCTACTAACCCTAAGTTGCTGACGTCATCATTGGTTATTTCATCTTTAATGCAACAACGTCTTGTTCCGAGAGAAATTGAATGATGGTTTAGGCATTAATTGAATGAAGTGTTGATTGGTTACATTGAATGCCACATTGTCCCAATATTTATTGGTGAAGTGTTATAATTTTTCATTTCTATTGATAAACATTGACTTCATCAACATTTATTGCTAATTGCTTATATATATTCATCAGATAGTCTTATGAAGTACTAACCCATTGAAATATAGCTTGCATATATCAGTTTGCTGTTGTTTTGTTCTAGGCAGGTGTTCTTTATTGGGGATTTGCTTTATTATTGGCTATTTATCCAAGACTATCTGTTTGGTGGTGATCTGTGAGGGGGGGATTCTTTACCTTTGTCTTAATATCCTTTAGCCTCCTCAAGGACCCAGGTCACCAGGGACGTCTCCCCTGGGCCTCACCTCCCTAAAGAGAAATAATCATCCCATTGTGGTGGCATTGGGTGGGATAGGTTCCTGTTACGCCAATTCGGGCCTTCTATCTTATAACCTTTTCTCCTATCTACAAACTGTGCAATAACAGGGGGCATGAGGTGCTTTTGTGGAGAATGGAGTATGTTTTTTTGGAGTCAATGTTAGATTGTTTTTGGATCTTACATCCCTAATTCAACTACTCTAGTCTGTGCATTACAATACTCAATTGTCATAGATCCTTAGAAAGAAGCATCCCCAATATCCTCGATAACCAACTTATTGGCGGACATGAAATCCTTCTACCAAGCCAACACTTTCCAATGCTTCTAGGTCCTGGCCTCAAAATCCAAAGATCTCTTCTGATGAAATACCCTACCTATGTACCATGCGAGCATGCAACCTAGATGTTGAGCAATACTTTGACCTTGATGATTCCAACTCTAAATAGGGAATCAAGACAAAACCCAACCTGCACATCCACTGGATAAATTCCACTTGACTAGTGGGGCATCAAAATTCTAGGTCTCCCATGTGTTGTTGCATTGAAGGACATAATATTGGAAAGGTGTAGGGATGAGAGTATATTAAATTAATCAAATGCACCTTGGACCTTATGAATATCCTATGTTGATTGCAATTCATGCCTCAATTAAGTCTACCATGGGCCGAAGTCCTCAAGATACCACACTGCCCAGTTTGTTGCAATAATATTCTCTCAGGTACCATTAATAAGTCCCAGACCATTGTCCTTGGGCATAATACAATCATCCCAAGGAACCATAGGAAGGCCTCTCTAACCACCATATTTGGACCATAAAAAATACCTAAGATCTTGTTCCAATTTATTGAAATGTGCCTTACTAGGGAGCCAACAGGGAATATAGTAAGTGTGAGAAGCTTGTAGGATCCGTAAGACAATTGTCATCTTACCTGTAAAGGTGAGATATTTGAATTTCCATAAGAGGGTTTTTTTTTAAGCTTTTGAAGGTACTAATCCCACATACCCACCACTAGAAGATAATTTCATAAAGAAGGAATCTAGGTGGGAGGGTTGTCAATAATGATGAGCCAAAAATATGTTTTTGACTCAATGACATTTTATCCATAAGCATTGGAAAAGAGGTCCACAAAACCCCTTGTATGCTCAACCAACTCTGGATCCACCCACATTGATAAAAGAGAATCATCAACAAAGTGGTTGTTAACCATATTTGATCCTAATCAGGAAGAGATAAACCCCAAATTCTTGGCTTTGATTTTCTTCCAATGAGTACCCAAAGCACCAACAACGAGAACATACAGATAGGGGGTGAGTGCACATTCTTGTCAAATCAAGCAATGAAGTGGGATGTGTGTTGTGAGTGAACTATGCACTAAAATAAATGCTGAAGCATTGGAAAAAAGGGTGTTAACCATGGCAACACATCTAAAGCCAAAACCAGGGCATTGAAGCATGCCTGTAATGAAGGACCAATCAACTCTATCATAAGCTTGATCAAAATCACTTTTAAGAAATAGTCTGGCTCATCTCCCAGGCCTATTCTATGGTCTCCCACATAGAAATCACTATGCCAAGAGTAGATCTACCTTGCCCAAATCTTGCTTGTTCTTGTGTAACAATTCAAAGAGAAAGCACCTTAGCTAGAATCTTATAAGAGAGATTGACTAGAGTAATGGACTACCACCCCTAATGGTATCTCTAGCCACATTCTTTGGAATTGGTTTGATCACCCCTTGATTGAGAGACATTGTTGAGTACCCAAAGAAATCCTAATTGGGCATACAACAAAGATCCTCACCTACCATGTCCCGCATTGCCTTGAAAAGTCCACAAGGAAAGCTGTCAATATTATGGGACTTACCATTCTTCATAAAGAAAGGGAAACCCATAGTCCATCTTTAGAGTGGTTACCATCAATCTCGTCTTGGTCAACAACATTGAACTTTTGAGAAATTACCTCACAACACTCTCTCCTAGTGTCAATGACTCTATTTGACAATATATATATGGAGAGAAAATATACTGGAGCTGCAGCCCAAACATACCCTGTATCTTCTAGAAATGCATCCCAAACTTATCCTATATATTTTAAGAGTCCTTTTCTAAAGAACCACCATCCCTACATAACCCAAGAACCATTTGGAAGAAGCTTTGTTCTTCAAGTAGTCAAAGTAAAATTTAGAGCCCACATCTGCTTCATTGATCCACTATAATCTAACATGAAATTGATCTCCCTTGACAATATACTCCCTGCGGACAATCGATTCCCAGTGAGGAGCCTCCTCTTCTAGCACAATATTGTGTAGATCTTCCTCCAAAAAACTCGGACCTAAGTCTAATTGATTATGTGCCTCTTATGGTTCTCTTCTTCATTTTTGCACTATAAATATCCCCCAACCTCTCATGAAATTCATTGCCATGCACAAGGTAACATCCCACTATAGGGGCCCATCTTTATTCCCTTTTGGTTGTGGGAAAAGGTTCTAGATCCTATGAACCATTGCCCTAAAATAGGTGATTTTGGATGCAAAACATCAACATAAACAAAGAGGATGGAGGAGAGTTATCCCATTGCAATAGAGAGATAGAACTATATGTGGGAAAACAATTAGATCTGGGAGTATCCATCAACACATCAATAGGTCAAAGTTTCCTAGAGAAAATCAACACATCTCGGGGTCTATAGAACCAATCCAACCTCCCCTTGTACCTTGCCCCCGCCTTGCTTGGAATTATTCCAAGGGAACCACCCTTCATAATCCAAGCTCTTCTCTTCCAATTAACCACACCCTTAGTTGATAAATAAAATTAAATGTTATTCACATTGGTATAGCTCCCAACTTTTCACACATTTTGTTTTAACATCTTTTCGTTTAAATTTCATCTAACTTCAACAATTTAAAGTTTTTTTTAGCATGCAATATTTAATATTATATATCTCTCCAATGGGTAGTATATTAATTGTTTTTTCAATCCATCTCTATTTGTGATTTTTAGTACATACTGATAAACTATTAATTATGGGTAACATACACATATCATATTATTATGAATATAGATTTATGTCATATTTACATGTATCTTTTTTGTTTTTCAATAAAAATCTCATGGGAAACATAAGGGATGATTCTCCACATTCATGGATGGAATCCCTAGTAAACCCGTGGGTGTATACTAGTGCACCTCACCTAGAGGAATTCAAACTAGACACTTATCAACATGGAACTGACCAAATACCCAACAACATTGATGATAACCAATTGAACTAACCCTTGAGCTTCTTAAATGTATGTAATCCTATATTAATATTAATATGGATTTGTATCATACTTAAATGCATGTAATCAATAATTATGTAAAATTATGTGTTCATACTCACCCTAACCTTTGTGTTTTAAAAGCCTACAAGGACAATGTCTTCCCTAACCCTTAAACATTGTTAGCTTAAATTAGAGTGGAATAAGAATAGTCTAGCAAGAAGGAAAGTACAAAGGTACAAGGAACTAAAAACAATGTATGCACATGTAACATTTTGGTAATTTAGATATACAAAATATTCAATACTTCACTATGAAATGGATTATAGATATATTGATTAGGTCAAACATATTAAAGATAAAGGATAAATACCGAAGTTGCAAAGTAATCCTTTTGGATACAATCTTGTAATATTTGGGGAACATAAATGTGAGATAATCCTCTTGTTATAACATATTTAATTGTAGCGTTTCCCACCATTGGCACTTGGTTATCTTTGTACTGATGCATTGTGCCATAGTTTTAAATGCTTTACAATTTGAATGATCTTGATGTCTTTTTACTAATTTCAATTTTAAAATTAAGTTAATTCAATATTGAAACAATAGGTATATAAATGGCTTTGGCACGTGTATGTAAAAATGTTTTATTATAAACTTATTGCTAGAAATTATTGTTTTAAATGATTTCACTAGTCGGTGGGTAATAAAAGAGAACTTTTATATGCAACCTGCTTTCAAGCATGAAACAAACTCTTCCCAAAACATGCATAGAGATGGATATTTACAATATTTTGTTATATTTATTTTCATATTATACTATAGAGATAGAGATACATTATTCATTCTAGTTATGAATGACCATTGATATCACACATGATTTTTCTTTGCTTATGGATGTAAATGAATATTGTTTTGTGTGATGTACATATATTGGATTCCTTTTGGAGTTGTTCAAGAAGCTTCACATTTCCCCAATTCCTTGAGATTAAAGGGTGAACATTGGTGTTACTTGAATTATTTTTAATTAGTATTGTGCCAATACAAAGGACATCACACTTCGATAAACACTATCACTACAAGATGATGGGTGGTTTACAACCCCCAAAATGTGCAATAAATCTCTATACCACAACAACCAATTGCTTTTGTATAATGGTTTCAATGCTAGTCGTTACAAGGTCGGTAGAAATGTACCCTAAAACATCTAAGGAAATTTCAACAAAAATGTGCCAAATGTCTTTGTAGGCAAAAAAAGTAGTGCCTTTTTTAAAGAATCTATTGAGTTTTATGTAGATCCCATAATAATAATATTGAATAAATTAATGTCAGTGGGGGATTGATTGGTTGTTTAAGCAAGGGTGTTTCTATTCCCCCAAAATGGTTCAAATCCCCCCAACATGTTTTCTCCTCATGCCATGGCCATTATTATTATTTTATTCATTTATTTATTACTCTTATTATGATTAGTGTGCTCATGGACACCTATTCCTCATAACCTTTATGACACTTGGTATAATCACCCTCAAAGCACTTTGGCCTTGATCACACTATACCCTTGAACCCCTATGACCCATACCACAATCACCTATGAACACATTATGATCCCAAACACACTAACCTCCTATTACACTATAATCCCTAACCACGATGACCTCATATACACTATCATGCCTAACACTAACATGTGAACACACTTTGACCACTAAGCACTATGAACCAGAACATGTTATATTCCCTAACCCTTAAGATAATCACCCCCTAACCCAACACGACCTCCAAACACACTATCCTCTTAACACACCTAGACCCTTAACCATTATGGCTGCAAACACATTGCCTCCACTACCTCCTAAACTCTATGATCCTTAATACAATAACCCCCTAACCACTTTGAATTTGAGCACACACTATACCCTCTAACCCCTATGACCCATGAGACAATCACCCCCTAATACACTATGACACTATGACCTTGAACACACTAACCCCCGCTATAACCCTTGATCATTATTTACTATATTGAATACATTTGGCCACATTGATCATGGTTGACCATATTTACCACATTTTCTACTAAGTCTCAATACTCTAATCTATTAACTTTCTAATTGATTAGCCTTAGTAACCCACTAACTCCTAACCTCTAACCCATATTAAGCTATGTTAATTCATGTTGATTATCAATCAACATGAGTAAATATAAGTCAATTGACATAATTAGACACTTACCCTTGATTATGGGTAACCATGTTTGACCATGGTTGATCATCGTTGATTGTCTTGAGCATGGTCAACATAATAAACTTAACCATGATTATTCATATTGAGCACATTGACCCACTAATCTCACTAAACCCTTGACCCCCTGACCCACTAACCCATTAACCACGTAACCTATTAATCTGCTAACCCACAAACATCCTAATCCTAGTAATCCACTAACCCTTGATCCTCATGAACCATATTAACCACTACTGGATATGGTTAATTATTGTTGACCATTTTCAACCATCTTAACCAAATACAAAATAGTGATCATAGTTGACCACATTGACCCACTAACTTCTAAGTCCTTAGTATAATAACCTCCTTATCAACTGATCCTAGTAATCCACTAGCAATATTTGACCATTATTGATCATGGTTGATCCACAAACCCTTGATTCTTTTAACCTCCTAAGCCCACCAACGCCTAACCTTATACTCCTTGCCTCACTTAATCTACTAAAAATTAATTTATTTAAATCTATTATATGCTTTTTGTAATTATTGATGACATAATCAAGGTGTTAGTAGTGCCAACGTAAATTGATTAACTAAAAAAAATAGGTCCAAAAAACTCAAAAAAGGATTTTCTTCGTCGTTCTATCAATCCACTACACCACACTGAAGAAGAGATGAAGATGAGCACAGAGAAAAGAGAACAATTAGAGGAAGAAGAGGTCATATGAAGGAGAGTCCATATAAGAGGAATAACATTGTTAATTGGGTAAGTGTTTTTATAAAAAACAAAGGGTTATTTGTTTCTTGATCAAATGTAAACCATTTTTAAAAATGTTATTCACTTCCGGTAATAATATTTATGTGCTTTTTTTCTTCAAATTTACAATTATCATTGAATATTTTCCCTTTGTTTCAGCTCATGCTTGCTTGATGTTTATTAATGCTTTTAAAAAATGTTTTAAATTATATTTTACCTTGATAAAACCCGTAGTTGAAATATTAAATATTCATAAATCCTTTATCAACAAGATTGAACATATATCTTCTCAATGCTATCTTTTGACTAGACAAGTTTTTTGAAGCACTTGTAATATTTAAAACTTGTATTTTATAATTCCAATTTGATAAAGGTTTTCAAGATAGAATTGACATTATTTGCATAAATTACTTGAACGGACATACATTGTAACTAGAAATGCATTCCAAATGGAAGAAACAAGTTTCTAGATTATCTCGTGATAATATAAGATGGATGAAGTTTGATCTTGAGAAGTTGTGCTCTTGAACAAGAAGAGTTTTATTTCCACATAAACTACATGATAAGGGGGTGTAGGACGCTATAAGGGAATAATAAGTTCTTGAAAAGTTTAATGAGATGGACTATGTATTCTCTTTTAAAATGCACAAAACTTTACTTAAAAAATTACTAAAAAAAAGAGTTATGGCAAAAAGTTTTAAAATTTTAAAATTCCTTTAAATTCTATTCTTTCCTTATAATTATTGTGATGGATTCCAATAAAAAATAATACTTAAATTTAATGGTTAAGAATAATGACTTTATTGAGAAAATAATGCATTTCACCAATATACTTACATGAAGCACTACTTTATTGATAATGTATTTTACCATTAGAAGCATAGAGTGTGACATTTCTATCTAATCATTTTTCCAATTGTTGATGAGTGATTTGGATGACACATCTATACATTTTGCAAATTACTATTGCTAGATAACAATCACACAATCTTGAAAGATATTATAGGGTTTTATGATCCTCACATTGAATTTTCAAAAGACAAGTAAAATAAGGTGGACCTTTAATGTTTTTCTTTCAAACATAAGTTATGAATCAAACCCACAACCTACCCGAACTTTACCTAAACTAATTGGTTTTCTTTACTACTTAGCTATATGAATCAAACTCACAACCTATCCAAACTAAACTAATTGGTTTTCTTTACTACTTAGCTACATGACAATTTCATTGCAAGCTTCTAGTCCTAATAAGTAACATGCTCTATTAAAATTTAGTTTAGGTCAATATGGTAGATATGGTCAACCAATGTGGGAGATATGGTAAGTGAAACATATGTAAGATCTATGTCTTAAAAAATCACATTATATGACAATTTCATTGCAAGGTTCTAGTCTAAGTCAATATGTTAGATACGGTCAACCAATGTGGGAGATATGGTAAGTGAGACATATGTAAGATCTATTCCTTAAAAAATCACATCACCTTACTTCATAGTATTTTATTTTTAGTTTTTATTTTGATAGTTTCAAATACAAAGTATTGAAATAGACTGAAATATTCAAAAACCATATCAATGCATTGAAGGACAATAAGTAATCTTTAAACATTGTTTGCAATTTATAGGTTTGTCTCACATGTCTTAAATTTTTTATTTCCTTTTCTAATCTCCTAACCCACCTCCTTCATGACATCAACAATAAGGCCTTGAGTTTGAGGATTTGAATCAAACATATTAATAAATTCCATTTTAAAATAAATAATTATTGATAAATCTTATGTTAATGAAGTACATTGCGTGCAATCTTCTTACTAATAAAGCTACCATATTCATGTATTAGAGTTTTCTAAACATAACTTTGATAATGGCTATATATGTAACGTACCTATGTTCTCTAGACATATTTTTATATCATATAACATAAGTAATTTGACCCTAACTTAACTTTACTAAGTTTTATCATCCCTTTATATGGTTTATTAACTAAGGTTAAGATGGAGTTTATGTTAGCTAAGATTTGATTACAAACATATGTTTTCTTTCTAACAATTGTTGTTTAAGGGATGAAGATGGCATGTTCTCTAGAACACACATTCTTTGACTAAAAGTGCATGGAGCATAATCATAAAACTAATATTTCTATTTCATTATATTCCATGTGGCATCCTATACTAAGAGAATATGGTTTAGTTCACAATGATTTTATCATTAGCACCATTCAACTATGTGGATTGTCAATCCATGAAAATGAAAGAAAATTATGAATAACCTTGATGTTTTTTTACTTGAATATGCTCACATGTGTATGAATTATAAAATATTCATTGCACAGAAATTTGCATGCCAAGAGCTTATAGTCCATTGCATATTTTGAAAAATTTAACAATACCTTCTCACTTGTAAATTGAAACCTTTACACACGACTTTGTGATATTTTCTGTAACACCTTGTTTTTCCCCGTGATTGTAATTATGCTAAAACTGATTAATAACTTTGGTGTTTTTTTACTTGAATATGCTCATGTGTGTATGAATTATAAAATATTCATTGCAAAAAAAATTACATGCCAAGAGCTTATAGTCCATTGCATATCTTGAAAAATTTAACAATACCTTCTCACTTGTAAATTGAAACCTCTACACACGACTTCATGATATTTTCTGTAACACCTTGTTTTCCCCCATGATTGTAATTATTCTAAGACTTCATATCGTATGATTATGCATCATGTAATTATGTTGTGATTAACGAAAAAATACCAGATAACTGACTGAGAGGGAAAATCCTTGAACGTACTGGTCATGATATTACAAGTGGGAACTGATGAAGTGAGAATTGATGAGGTGGCATGGTGAGGTGGAATGGAGAAGCTTCAATGAGGAAAACAAGACTCTTTCTTCACACTTTAACTTGCACCTTCAAATTGAATACACCACCTACCCACGTACTTGAATCTGCAATGAATCACGTGGATTGTTATGAAGGAACATGATTGGTGGTTGAGGCAGTTAATACCGATGACGATCTTGGCCTCTTGAGAAGAGGAGGGGTCAACTGAATAATCTGACGAAAAGGACGCCCAAAGAATTTCCCCTTCAGGAATTTAGACCTCGATTCATAGAAGGTCGCGTCTACAGGAAGCCACAAGAATCCTAAGGGATTGGTAGAAGAAGAGGCCAAAGGTGGAAAAACACCACCAAATGAAAAAAAAGAAGGCATAGAGGAAGTAGAAATATAGAGGTAGAGAAGGAGATACACGAGAAACGTAGAGAACGTAAGGGGGATTAACTTGCAACAATGGAAAAAAGGAGAATGTGAGTAGAAGACCCACAAATAAATGGTGTAATGAACAAAGGGGTTCACTTGCACAGATCTGTAAGATAAAAGAATTTGGAAAATTGTTCTTGAGGAAAACAAGAAGTTTTTCCAAAGGATTAATGATCACCCTAGAACAGAGAAGACCTAGATCCAGACTTGAGCTACAAAGGGATGTAGCTTGGTACCCACTAGAAATAAACCGACACTGGTAAGGGAGGTCATCGAGGGACTGTATAGCAAAGAAGGTACTCCTTGTGTAGAGGAAATCCAATTGGGAAGGTACCTGATAAACCTGTGAAAGTCCTGAGCTCATTGGAAAGAGAGAAACTTCTATTATTTCCAATGGAGGAAGGAGGGTAACCTTCCTGGATCACTATGAGCTTGTGAACCATTTGAATCATTCCCCTTGTGATATCATGGCTTGGCAGGGGGGTGGCATGTTATAGGAAGGAACTCTGCAGTATGGCCTAAGGTTGGGAGGAAAGGTGTCCCCTCTCAGTCAGTTGGCTGCTAATATTTCACTAAAAAATTAAGTGTTTGAATCGTCTTATTAGATGAATGTCTAATGTTATAAATATGTTGTTTCTGGTTTGACTATTAAATGTGAAAAACATGCATGGAGTGCTTGAATTCCCGATTAAAATGGAATATGATTGTTTGTTTTCACTGTCAATCTAATAACTCATGAACATAAGTACTCACTATAGGGGTAACATGTCATTTGAAGAGTCTTGCAACCTTGAAAGGAAAGTTTGCAAGATATGTACCAAATCTTCGTTTGAGGTAGGACAAGATTCCATGGTAACTAGGAGGCCTCTGTATGAATAAAAGGGCCTTATGCCTAAGGGAACCTCTTGCACTTGAGTGGAAATATCGCAATATATGCAATAAATTTCCCTTCGACGAAGTCATAAATCCTTAGTTGGTCTTAGAGTAGCTCTCAAACTCTCGAAGATCTGGTAAAACCTTTGGAGAATCCTTGAAATTGGATAAGTCTTGATTTCAGACTCTTATCCAGTAGAAAACCATGTGTTTGAGTTGGGAAAAAACACAACCTTCGATTCAAAGTGGAGAATGGATCTCAGTCGTATGTCGAAGAGTGAGGTCATCATAAGTATTGAGTTGTGAAGTCAAGAAAGAGGTTCCGACGACGAAAAGGTCCTAGAGTTATTGAAAACCATCGATTTGGCATGATGGGAAGATCATGATCATTCGTCGGGAAGTTGATTTATTAAAGTGACCAAGGGTTGGAGAAAGGAGGTCTGATGACGATGAAGGATTGAGAAAGAACGAGAACCGTCGATCGGTGCATGGGCGAGGATAAATATCGACCGTAGATCATTGTGTGTTCTTCTTAAAAGAGATAAAAAGGGATACTGACGTCATGATGACGAGGATACCAACATGGAAGCTAGTGTGTCTTGAGGGGTGATGCATGTTGACATTTGATTGGTCGATGGGACAAGAGTGACCTCGTTGGAGGTGGAGGCTCTTAGGCCTTCGCCTTAAACCTTGGTTGTCTGATATATAACCTGAAAGATCTCAGTTGTTCGTCGAAAGATGGTAGGAAGAGTCTCGAGGTGAGGAAAGGAGTGTGAGCCGAAAATGAAGAGGATATCAAGGTAAAACAATAGTCGTTTATCGATGAGTAGGCGAGATGAAATCTCAGCCATGGATTCGCTGCAACTCCCACCTATTCAACCTCAAAGAGATTAAAGGAATGAACATTAATCATCATACACGTTAGAGGCATCGACATGATCAGAGAAGTTGAATGTTAGGGTTCGAGAACCATTGGATCTGAAGATGGATCCATCCAAATGATTATCGTCAGAACTTGGTAGTTGGGGTAATATGTAACTCAGTGTGAGGAGAACCCCGACGATGTCGACGAAGAAATGTTCCAAGAGATTGGAGTTGTTGAACGTGGTGGGTCGGGTGGGCCAAATACTGATTAGCCATGTGGCAGGTGTCATGTTAGATCCATATCAGATAGCATGAGTGACTAGGAGCCACATGGTTTCCACGTGGCAATGAGGTGGATTGACAAAGGAAGGGCCCGAAAACCCTGGGAGGATGTAACTTCTGACCCAGAGCTTGGTCTTGAGCATGGTTACATTCGTTGGAAAGCTCGAGATGAGTAGAACCCATCTATGGGATTTATGGGCGAAAAATAACTAAGTTGAAGAAGAGGAAAATTAGACACCTCACCAACCTAAGTGAGGGTTAGGGGGTTGGGTGTGTTACATTTTCTCTCAAGAAATTTGGAACATGATATATATATGTTGAATTTATGCTTATACTAAGAGGGGGGAAGTCAATCAGTATAAGATACTTTTTACTTTATTTAACCATTCATTAATCATTTATTAGCTGATAAACAATAATCACATATAAACTCAAACCACAATGCACATAGTTTAACATGGAAATTGAATTGGGAGAAAACCATAAAAATTATCTTTATAAATGTCTGTAGGCACCAACCTACTGGATACACCAATCTCCTTAACTAAGCACCAACTCAGCAAGATGTAGGCACCAATCCACTGGAGACACTAATCTCCTCATCTGAGCACCAACTCAACAAGATGTAGGAACCAACCTACTGGAGACACCAATCTCCTCAACTGAGCACCAACTTAATAAGATATGTGTAGACACCAATCCAAGATATTCATACATAGAGTACTTCTAACTTCACCTACATGCTTCATTCCATAGACAATGCTTCAAACCCTAGCAAGCCTCATACCATCATTCCCATAATGTAATCACTAATGACAAAATCCACTAACGACAACATCACAACCTCAAAACAGTACACACGACAACAACACATACCTTTAGTCCTTTGTAGCACACCTTGAGAACAAGAAATACCTCAATAAAATCCCATAGATTTCTCTTACACAGCTTTGGATCCCAGAAAGACACCTATCACCATTAGAGCACCTTAGATCACTCCTGCGCACCTCATACTTGATTTGTTGCTTGGTTTCTATACAAATGTGCCCATATATCCTATATTTATCGTAAGTTTGTCCCCACTTTCAAGGTCGACCTGTAAAGACTAGCTGAGCGGAACTCAATTTTCTGGCTGGGTTGTCGGATGGAAAAAATTATATCTCTTCATTTCTAGGGTTAGAAGGAATGTTGTATATAGTTGGAAAGGTCCCGGAATAAGGTTTCCAACCATGTAAATTGTGCTCCCATTTAAGCTAGGTATGTAGGGTAAAAATTCCTTCAAAGATAGGGTATCCAAACTGATCATAAAAAATCCAAAAGTAATACTTTCAACAATCTCCATCTTGCAATCTTTATCTTGGACATCTATAGTCTTGTAATATTTATCTTGGACATTTGTAGGCTCCCCCTGTCTTTGACATCAATGATGAGTAATATATCTTGAACATTTGTAGTCTTCCCCTGCCTTTGACATCAATGATGACAATATTTCCAACAATAAATATATATATATATATATATATATATATATATATATATATATATATATATATATATATATATATATGAGTTTGTTTATTTATATTTTTAAATCTTATAATTGGATTTTTTTTTTATTTTCTAAATAAATTTTTAATGACAAAACATATCTTCTCAACATATTTCCAAAATCCCTATGAAGAACAAAAGGAATGATGAGTCCTTGTCATCATGCATGGTGGAAGACAAGATTATGTGTAGACATATATTTTACTATAAATAATTTTGTTGTGTAATTATTTCAATACTGGCTGTAAAACCTTTCATTAGCTTTTTTTTCCTTCTTCCATATGCATTATATATATATATATATATATATATATATATATATATATATGAAAAACCCTCGATGCCATTTCATGGGTTAGCACTACAAGTGACATTCAAAATGCCTAGTATACCACTGAAAATTGCTGCAATTAATGCATCATGTTTAACACTAGTTTTTGGAGATCGTGCTATTAGTGTCGACTTTAGCAACCAAGTTTGCACCTAAATTAGTGTTAGATATTGTTCTGATATTAGGAATTTCATTTAAAATTGAAATGGAAACTAAAATTGGTTCTAATGGCACTCACAATGATGTTGTGTTGACTTCACCCTTAATTTGGTAAAAAAAAAAAACTAATTCTAGTATTTGATTGGATTACATAGGAAGAATAAATATTGAATAATTGTTAATTAATTAATTGTTATGATAGAACTTGTGAGGAATTATGTCATGTTGTTCAATGGGGTGTGCATAGATATGGATCTTGGGATCTTCAACACATATTCACTATGGGATCAATAAAACAAACAACACAGATGGACAACAGATGGACGACATTGGAGAGGAAGGTAGATGATGATGTGATAAGGGCATGACCTGCTCTAAAGTACCCTAAATACATCTCGAAATGCATGTACACCACTTTCATAAACAACAACATGGTAAATTTCATATGGAACACACTGGTTGAGGTGATTTTCTTCCTTTATTTTATATTAGTAGCCATATTTCACTTATTGAACCATAGATCATCTATATTTTCAAGAGTCAAACCTTTTCAATTATTGAGCCATAGATTATCTATAGTGTCAAGAGTCAAACCATGATAGTAAATCCAATATAGTGTCAAGAGTCAAACCATGATAGTAAACCATAGATCATCACGATACAACATTTTCCATTGGTCATGTTAGCCTCTTTTGATCTTTTCACCCACTCATACTTTTTAACCAATGCTTTCAATGCTTTGAATACTTGCATCTGACATTCCTCTCTTAGGCTTTGCACATGGAGAATCGAGATGGGAGGGATATTCCTATTGTCAAATTTAGATAACGTAATAGAGGGTGGAGGGTGTAGGATATTTATGTTCCAAAACATCTCAAGAACATGTTGAGAAACACTATTGCGAACTAGTGTTCCACTCCATTTGGTCGCAGTTTACCCATTCTAACATGGAGTTGTTTTCGCATTAAAAAGTACACATGTATATGAGTTTATGGCCCCTAAAACCTAACCATTATCTGAGGTGAAATCATGTTATTGTATCTCATTTTGTGGCAAAGAAAGAGAGGGTGTTCTAAGGAATCAAGTCTTCCTTTGTCCTTTCCCATGTGAGTGTTTATGTTTGAGCTAAATTACATTATACATTTTTTTAAACTTAATGGATTTAACTTATGTTTGACGTTAAGATTTTTAAATTCAATCAATTTATTAATTTATGCTTGACATTGAGATTTTTAAATTTATCCCTTTTAATTTATGTTCGATATATGGTATCAATTTTTAAACTTATCCTTTTTAATTTATGTTTGATATGTGGTACTTTTGGGAAAATGTGGTGTTCTTTATTAAAAAAATTAGAAGATTCAGAGCAATAATAAGAGAATATGCTTAGATTTATTGTAAAAATAACATATTATAATAATAATAGGCAATATAAGAATCAAAATACTACAAAATGTTATATCATTATTGATAAGAGTAATGTTCACTTGCCTCTTTGAGGGAGCAATCTCTAAATGAATAGAGCTCCAATTACAAAATACTTCACAATACATCTCATTATATTGCTTCTAATTCTTTATATAGATCTATATATCTCCTAGGAACTTTCTAGTAGGCAAAACCTTTAGTAAAGCCTCTTACAATTATT
>SNQJ01S0032148.1:125492-136981 GCA_010110895.2 Picea sitchensis
AAAATGTCTCCTTGGTATATATAGGAGACTAGGAGGTATAATTACAACTAATGGCCTAAAGCCGACATAAATAAAATAACATTACTAATCTAATATGCCCCAATTAAGGGGTAATGAGCCAATATTAGGGCTTAACAATCATCCCAAATAATGAGTGTCTATTTCAAAGAATTTATAAAGGTATGAGACAAATTGTGTCTGAGGAATATAACCCCTATGGGAGTTCTTATGCTAGTTCCATCATTTACAATGTTCAAGATTGAAATATGATACACGCACATGAAGCTTCATTAATTCATATGCGATGCCATGTAGGGAAAAATGATGTGCCATCGAAGTGATCCAGTCTGTGGGGTCAAATCCATCAAATTTGTTGAGATTCACCTTAAGAAGTCCATGCCACATTTGAGTCATAAGATCATGAAAAATTGGGGTAGAGTGAGGCCTCGTGGGGTTGGATGATTTAGATCCTTACTTTTGGGATGATTGGTCCTACCATCGATAACTCATGGATTGAGGTTGCATCACCATGAGTTTGGACAACTTGTCTAAGAGTGACTCTAGGTTGGTGAGCTTGCCACATATGTAATCAATATTTTGTTGGATAGAGGAGTGACAATGATGTATTTTGAGTTGCAACTCATCACAAAAAATTTCCAAATAGGAGACTTAGGTGGATATCTCTATGTTGCGAGTAGCAATAGAGATGTGGGTTCACAAGAAAAAGGTTACTAAAGAGTGGTACTAAGGATATCATCACTGCATTTTGGGTTTGTTGAGATAGTTGCCTAGTAATGGGGTGAACAAGTCTACCAAAAAGACTTACTAGAGAGTGTTACCATGACGACCAGTTCGACACAAGGATTCTCTTGAGATAGGTCTCAAATAAGGGTGTGGGTAGGACCCAATGTTTTTTTATTCTTGTGGAGTTTTACTCCTACCCAAATATTACAAATTCTCACTATGACAACTTATGTAGGAAGTGTGTGGACTGCATGTTTTTTTATTCTTGTGGAGTTTTACTCCTACCCAAATATTACAAATTCTCACTATGACAACTTATGTAGGAAGTGTGTGGACTACCAGTAAGGATCATGGTTTCCAGGGTCCCGAGGGAAATGGAGTTCTAGGTGGTATATCTCTTTGATATACGTGTAGGGTATAACAATATTACTCGACCCAATTTCTTAGGGTTCCAAATAAGGAGGCTTGACTATACCCTTATCTATACTACTTGATTACCTAGATACTAGAGAGTAATATTTCTGAGTTCTATTCTCGATGCACTATAGAAACAAGATGGTCAATCAACTAATCTAAAGTTGGTTTCAAGTAACATAGGGGACTTATGATACACTTAAGGGTACATGGAAGTGAAATTCCATATACATATTTTTCATGATGGGGTACTAATATGGGTTACAAGGGTGTCCAACCATGTGGAACTGCTTGTATTTCTTACATGTATTATCCCCTTACTGCATATTTACCCATTGAACAAATTATCATTGTGCTATTTGCAAACATCATGATATGTCTCTAGCTTGGAAAAATATGCTCTAAAATACTGTCTTAGGAAAGTGATTTGAAAACCACTTGTGGTGTTCTTTATTAAAATTTGAATATTAAGAGAAGTAATAAGAGAATACACCCATATTTATTGTAGAAATAAGACAATTGAACAAAAATAGGTAATAAACGAACTAGAATACCACAAACTATTATACCTTTATTGATGAGAGAAATTTTCACTTGCCTCTTTGAGGGGACAAACTTCAAATGAGCAGAGCTCCGATTACAAAATACTTCACAAGACATTTTATTACATTGCTTCTAATTATTTATATATTTCTATCTACCTCCTAGGAACTTTCCAGTAGGTAGAACCTTCTAGTAATCCCTCTTACATGTATTTCTTTCACAATATATCTACTACATGGGATTTATTTACTAGAGATGGCCTCAATACATAGCAATCTATCTATCTACTTAAGGGGGCTAGGGTAGTACCCTAACACAAAGTGTTTGAATGCATATAGGGTCCATTACACATGTTTATATAACCTTAATGGTATGCCAGATAAGGTAAATTACACATGTTTGAATAACATTAAACATAAATTATTGAATAACTCTATATTTTCTTAAGTTTGAATAACCTTAATGGTATTAAATATAAACTATTAAATATATTCTAATAGCTCGAGTATTCTAACGAATATAAGGTCCAATTATTAAATATGCTAGTATTTGCTTATGTGTTTTAACAAATACAGAGTGTAACATCCCTAGTTTTAATCCCCGTAAATTATAATGTAATTGTATAAATGTCAATTAGGATGGTGTGCTGATGGGTTGGGGAGAATATCCCGTATTTATTTTAATATGGTCAAGGGGAGGGGGATGAATTGTATATTATGTGCATTAAAATAATTAACAAAGTGTTGTGGCTGCAACAAGCCCCTTTTACTTTTTCTTTTACAAGCGAAAGGAAAGGGTTCCCCTACTAAAATTTCAAACCTATTGCCTAGTTCTATACGGCTTGAGCCTAATGCTTTGTCTTTTCCTACCTTGAGGGAGTTGGGGGGTTAATCTTGATTGATGATTATATTTGATGGGTATTTGTTATTCCTTTATATCCGATGATTTAAAATTTCTTCATGATTCTTATTGAACTGTGATGTTTCATTGATATTTGTATGATATAATTGATACATTGTTTCCAGACTTTGTGTTGATTCCAAAGTGCTTGATGATCCTATGTGGCTGCAAGGTTTGGTGTTCTGTTTCATGTCTTGAATGAGTTTACTGTTGATTATTTATGATTGATTAATTCAAAATTTTCATCCTCTTGTTGGTATGATATGCTTAATATCTTCAACTATTATACTTTCGCATGTAGATATTAATCTTTTGTTTCAAACTCTAAGTCTAAATCACATAATTGTTGATCCTTGTTTTGACTTGAGACATGGCACATGTAGTTTTAGGACACTCATCTACAACCACCCATGATTGATTGCTAAATAAACCTAAAACTTTCTTCTAAATTGGCTTAAAGGAAGGGAATATACTTTTTATAGTATTGACAAGTCTTCTTTTGATCGTATGGTTGATATCATTCTTCTATTTTGTTGGAGCATGTTTGCAGAACCACTTCGTTCGCGTGACTGCTCCATCCTCGAGAGGCCTATGGGGGAATCTTTTGACCCTTGCCCACAACCTTGACCTTGATTCTTTCCATGATTCTCCCTATCGGGAAGCAAATTATATTGGCTTGCAATTGTCTTGAGGCCTGAATCCCCCAAGGATTTCGGATCTACCTTTCCTGCAAGCCTAGATTCCACGAACCTTTTCAGATTGATCTATACTGAGTCCTTTTTGGTCTTACCTCTCGTCAAAACCTAGGCCTAAGGCCCATTCATACTCTTGATTGTGAGTCCTTGTCATGCTATTTCCTGACACCTGTTATCTATTTGTTGCATGCATGGTGGTTTGATGTGAAGACCTTTTTCTCAACCCGATCGATTCCTTCTCCTTGCGATCTGAGTATGTCCACCCTTTGAGATGTGCATATTGAGTGGAATAGCTTGTGATGTACGCCTAGTTGGATTCGATGTCCTGTTTCCACTTGTCTCTACTTGCGATGTTAAATCGTCATACAAAGTGTTGTATACTTCACCTTCATTTCTTTCCCTTCGTCGCAGCTTAATCACCACATCCTTGATCACCATATGCCTCACTCCTCTCCATAGCGCCCAATTTCTTAAATCCTACCTTATACACCTTTTTATACATTTTGACCCATAGGTGAAAAACCCTGAGTAGAGGAACCCTAAGGGGACATGGAACCTTGACTTGTGTAATTTGGATTAATTTTCTAAATTCTAATTTAATTTATTTTTTCTTTAATTTTGTACATATTTTTTGTATATATTTTTATTTTTATTTATTTTAATTTTAATTTCAATTTATCTTTATTTTTAAATATATTCATTTTTCCCATGGTTTTGAAAAACCACATGGAATTTCCCATGGATTTCTCCCATGGCTCCCCCCCTAGAATTACTACAAGTATTTACTTTTACTGGGGGAAAAACTAATTTACATTAAACATTTATTTACATGGTGTAACTTCATTTTTACGTGGGTAAACAATCWAAGTTAAATAMACTAACCATTTAACCATTTAACCATTTAACATGTACATCCTTTTCTAATATGTAAACACAAAAACAAAAAAAGAAAAACAAATCCAATTTTCATTTTAATTTATTTTTATTTTTTCAATGCAAATTTAATTTAATTTTTCTTTTTTAATTTAGTTTTGATTTAGACTTTTTAGTTCTTCCTCACTCACCAGAAACCTAATGAATTAACCTAGGTCCATCCCCATTGGCCCTTACATGTACTTTATAACATTTCCCATGAGAAATCAACAATCAAGACACATCTCCTTTATTTTAGAGAGGCCTTCCTATTTTCTAGGATTTCCTTCCTCCCTTCCCAAATGACATGGAACTTATATTTGAAACTTTACTCCCAATTTCTTTGAAACTTTATTATAATATAATATAATATAGTTATAATATAATATTTGTTATACCTTAAGCCAATATCACAGGAAATCTCGTTCGTTGAGAGAGTTCGTATGGTTGTCAACGTCGACAATTACCTTTTAATAAGAATTACAACCTCCGCTCCTCCTGATGATGATAACCATATAACACGTTTTAGAGATTTTTTTTTTTTAATATATATATATATATGTGTGTGTGTGTGTGTGTGTGTGTGTGTGTGTGGGAGAAGAGACATATAATACTAATATTTTTATTCATGGGAATGATCGTGAGTGAAGTGATCGTCAGGAAATCCATATCGTCGGGACTCACAAGAACCACCACACTCATCTTACCAAATGATCGTGAGTGAAGTGATCATCAGGAAATCCATATCGTCGGGACTCACAAGAACCACCACACTCATCTTACCAAAATCCCGATGATACATTAAACCTCGACGATCAGACCATGTAATATTGTCTTTAAAAGTATCATTTTAATATACCCTTGAAGAGTGTACACCCATTTTAAATATTATTTAATATATATTTTTAAAAGGCAGTGCATTATTATATTATGTGTTTGAAGGACATCGTTGGGAGTGAAGTGATGGAGTGAACGATCATGACTGAAGTGATTGTTGGGTTTAAGATCATCATCATCAAGGAACTAGAGTGAAGTGAGAAGTCAAAGTGTGACAATACCAAAATCCCGATAACGAGGGGGAGATATTATTATTTTGTATTTTGTATTTTATTTATTTATTTATTCATTTTATTTTGTTAATTATTATTATTTTTTTGTATTTTATTTATTTATTTTATTTATTTCCATTGGTTAATAGTTTCTAGACGGTAAGAGGAGTAAACAACATGAATGATCCTAATGGTTAAAAACATGTGTTTCCTCCTTGAAGGTCACGGGTTCAAATCCAGAGGGGGGTAGGGTAAGTTTAGTATTTTTATTTTTACATTAATGAGGGTAATTAGATTAAATTAATTTTAATTTTATTTGTTGACTAGAGGTAATTATTTCTTTTAAATTTTTTAATAATTGTAAATGATGTATATCAATGTAAATAATTTTTTATTTTTATTTTTAATTAATTTTTTAAATTTAAAAGAAGGGGAAATTAGCTAAAATCATACTGCAAGCCAGAGGTCCCATGCTTATCAAGATGCTTATTCAAACTATCTCTAGGGGATGAATGATGCGGGAGCATCGCCAACAACAAGCAAGCGCGGAGGCAGAAGACAGCTGGGACAAGCGCTAACGCATTTCAACACGTTGCAAAAGTGTTTTGAGATGTTTTGAAATAAATGTGCGGATGTTAATGTAATAGTTAAGAGGAAGCACACTTAGATATTGAAAATAGATCTTGAGCGATCCGATCTCATCTGTAGTAGGTGAAGGCATTAATACATAATTAATGTGAGTAGGTAGATTTAAATGCAGATTAGACAGTTTAGAGCGTAGGAGGGAAAACCGACTATAGAAACCCTCATCTGGTATCATTGTAACATTAGCATGATCAATCGAGCATAGAGCATAGAGGAGAAGAATAACATTCAACTATTGCGAGAGAGAGCAGAGAGATGTATTTGAAAACACCCATGTACAGAAGTCCTGAATTAATACATGAAGCTTTGATTCAGACTTATGGTGTTGTGATATTCTCTGTGTATGTATGTTGAATGCTATGCTAATAGCTATTTTACTCTTTCTGTTATGCATTTATTGTTACGCTATGTATGAATGATTTCTTGTTAAATGTTTGAAATCTAAGAGAGAGAGTAAGGAATGAGTTTCAATTGTTTCTCAACCTGAGTGAGTAAAATTCTTGCAAGGAGTGCAATGGAGTTTGTCTGCAAGGAGTGCGTTGACGGGTTCAGAGTTAAATCTTTGCAAGCTCAGGAGGGATACAATTATTCTCATTCTTGCGGAAGTGCAAGTTAAGCACAGGAGCCATGCAAGGTGTGCGCATGCCTAGTAGAGTCTCAGAGCTTACAACTTGAGGGAATTGTTGAAAGACTGCTATTGCAGGGAGTGCACAGAGTCGAAGAGGTTCAAATACTAGAGCGTATTTGAAGAAGTGCTGCAAGGAGTGCACACATGAGTTATCCCCAGAGTACTTGAGGATTTCAAGCAAGCTTAGGAGGGATAGAGTCTTCGAAGTTGTCGAAGAAAGGCTCAAGAGGGATAGTTCCTTGAAGTGTTGGAAGGAGGCGTAGAAAAGTTGTTTTGCAGGTGGACAAGTTCCGTGAAGGAATACCTTGTTCATTTCGTAGGAGTTGTCAAGGAGGAATTGGACGATCGGAATTCTCCATGGAGAATTCATGAATTTTCGAGAGCCGTCAGATCTTACAGAGGAGCACGGAGGTTACGGAAAGTATTCTTCAAGTGCAAGCTCAGAAGAAAATTGGACCGTAGGATCCAAGTCGACAGGGGCCGTTGGATCACTCGTGAATTCTCACTTCGGGGATTCACGAGTTGAAGGACCAAAAACCTTACATCAAGATTTGCGAAATCGTGAAGTGCGAAGTCCCGACAGGGTGAGAAGTTTCGTTGTGGGGCTAGCATTAATAACGAGTCGGAACTCAACATTTCGGCATTTCAGAGGATAGGAGGTTGATACTTTTGTCCCGAAAGTCCCGAAGTCACGAGTTGTGATAGGGAGTAACGAGGAGTTCGGGATCTCGACACTTCGGGTGTCGGGATACAAAGGAGGCAGCGCTTGGGGAGAGAAGTCACGAAGTGCCAAAGCGAGTCACACGAGACACATGGCAGAACCACAAGGTGGGCCTGGGTGATAGACAGGAGGACCCGTGTCGCCTAGTGAAAGGCGTCAACACTCTGTTGACTTCTCGCGTCTCGGGGATTCGTGGAATGAGAGCACGGGAGATCGACGCTGAAACTCACAAAGCGGCGAGTAGCGAGAGGTGCTAGTGTTAAGCCTAGCCTATGGTCATGCATGGAGGGCGCTGACAAGGGGAGGAGCCATACCCATATCGACACTTCGGGTATCGTGAATTCGGAAGACGAAGAGTTGAGAGACTTGGAAGGAGAAGTCGTGAAGTCGCGAACTCCGAAGTTCCGATATCGCGAGAAATATGACCACATTGTTTGGTCAAGGGGAGATTGGAATTTGATGCTTCGTGTTTGATCGCGTGGGCTCAATTCATAAGGACATGTGGAGAAGCACCATTTTATGTGCATGGGATTCCCCGAAGAGGAATCGAAGAGTCAATCCGACTCAAGGGCAGGAATTATAATGATCTTGTACGGACCTTGACCCGAGAGCCGATAGAGGGTTGGGGGTCTGCATCAAGTGGTATCAGAGCCTAGAAAGATTTCTTTGCTTTCTGTAGCAAGGAAAGGAAGGATTCACCATGCCGCCGAGAAGAAGAGACAGGCAAACACCCGATCCGCCAGAGGAGAGGGAAATGTCAAGAGAAAGAGGTAGGCAGGTGCCAAATCCATCCATGGAAAGAGATATGCATAACATACGCGCCAGACTCGTGGATGTGGAAATAAAATAGGGGCACACAACCGGTGTTGGAGATGTTAGTGAATCTGAAAGTGAAGATGAAGCTGGACATGAAGGAGAAGAAGTTGTAGAAGAGGATGCAACAAATGAACGCCTGATCAGGGCTGTTGCAAGAATGAGTGCTAGAGAAAAAATGGACATTCCAGTATATGAAGGAAACCTCGATGTTGAAGAACTTCTAGACTGGATTAGATCTCTGGACACATATTTTGACTATGAAGATGTCGAGGAAGACAAGAAGGTCAAACATGCTGTCACAAGACTTAAAGGCCATGCAAAATTATGGTGGGATGAACTACAAGCTGATAGACGCTGCAAAGGAAAGCAAAAAATCAAGAGTTGGGATAGAATGGTCGTGAAGATGAAGGCGAAATTCATACCCAAGGATTACCAAATCACTCTATTTCGAAGAATGCAGAATTTGAGACAGAAGATGATGTCAGTGAAGGAGTACACTGAAGAGTTCTACAAGCTAAATATCAGGGCAGGTCATCGCGAAAGTGATGATGAAAAGGTTGCCAGGTATATGAATGGTCTGAGATACGACATTCAGGATGAGATGAGCATGATGATCATTCAGACCATAGAAGATTCTTATCAGATGGATCTGAAGGCTGAAGAAAAGATGATTCGAAAGCAAAGTTAGAGAGGTCGAGGCAGAAGTCAACCTAGAGGCAAACCAATTGTCCAAGATAGGAATCAGAAGCCTAAGGAAGAGTGAAAGAAACCTCAACCTCAACCTGAAAGAGGTGGAATCTCACAGAGAGGGAAATATACTGAACAGAGAGGACAGTATGCTGATAACAACACTTTTCCTCGCACTAGAGGAAGAGGAAGAGTCAGAGGTGGAGTAATAAAATGCTTCACATGTGGAAAGAATGGACACAAATCTTATGAATGTCCAGATAAGAAGAAAGAAGGTGGTGAAACTCACATTGCCAAAGCACAAAGGAAGAATGTTGAGGCAGAAGATGCTGAAGGTGGAAGATCATTGGTGATGAGGAAGGTTCTCTTAACACCAGAAAAGGAGGCAGAGAATTCAGTGCAAAGGAACAGTCTTTTTTGGACTGCTTTCAAGACCAAAGACAGGGTATGCAAAGTCATCGTGGACAGTGGTAGCACAGGCAATCTCGTTTCTACAGAGATGGTAGAAAAGCTAGAGCTGGAGACTATTGAACACCCAAGTCCATACAGAGTTTCGTGGCTACAAAAAGGACATCAGGTAAATGTTACTAAACAATGTTTAGTTGAATTTAAGATAGGAGGATAAAATGATAAGATATTGTGTGATGTCATTCCCATGGATGTTTGTCATCTATTGCTAGGTAGACCATGGAAATATGACAAGAATGTGGTTCATGATGGGAGGAAGAACACATACACCCTAGAAAAGAATGGGAGAACTCACATGTTGTTTCCGATTAAGGACAAAGAGGCGAAACCTGAAGTAAGCAACACTGTACTTCTCATGAGTGGGAAGGAACTTCTTAAGGAGGTTAAGAAGAAGGAAGATCCACAATTCATTGTGGTCAGGAAACCTAAAATTGTTTTGACCAGCACAAGAGTGGATGATCTACCAGAGGAAATCCAAAAGCTACTGGAGGAATTTGCTGACATAGTAGTGGACGAACTACCTCGTTCATTGCCACCTATTAGACGTATAAGCCATCACATTGATCTCATACCCGGAGCTAGTTTACCAAACAAAGCATCGTACATATTGACGCCGTAGGAGAATGAAGAGGTCAAGAGACAAGTCTAGGATTTGATGGACAAAGGATTGGTAAGAGAAATCTTGAGTCCATGTGTTGTTCCGACAATACTTAGTCCAAAGAAATATGGAGGCTGGAGAATGTGTACTGACTCGAGAATGATCAACAATATTACCATTAGATACAGATTTCCATTTCCAAGGATGGATGATTTGATGGATTGCTTGAGTGGAGCAATTTTTTTTTCGAAGATTGATTTGAAAAGTGGATATCACCAAATTCGTATGAGAGAAGGAGACGAATGAAAGACAACATTCAAGACCAATGAAGGGTTGTATGAATGGCTTGTTATGCCATTTGGCTTAACAAACATACCAAGCACTTTCATGAGATTGATGAATGAAGTCCTGAAGGATTTCATCGGAAAATTTGTCATTGTGTATCTTGATGACATACTGATTTTCAGTAAAACAGAGGCAGAGCATCTGAAACATTTGGCTACAGTGATGCAGAGGCTACAACAAGAGAAGTTGCTGATAAACATGAAGAAATCCTCATTCATGAAGATAGAGCTCATTTATTTGGGTTTTTTTTATTTCCACAGATAAGTTGAGGATGGATCCAGATAAAGTGGAGGTGATTAAGAATTGGCCATCACCAAAGAGTATCTTTGAAGTTCGAAGCTTTCACGGATTAGCTAGTTTCTACAGGAAGTTCATTAGGAATTTCAGTGGAATTATTGCACTGATGATGGACACAGTGAAGAAGAGACACAAGTCTTTTCACTGGACAAAAGAAGATGAGAAAAGCTTCAATTTGCTGAAAAGGAAAATCACGGAACAACCAATTTTGGTGTTGTCGGATTTCAAAAAGACATTTCGAGTAAAATGTGATGCAAGTGGGTTTGCAATAGGGGCAGTCTTGAGCCAAGAAGACAGACCGATAGCATACTTCAGGGAGAAGCTGAACGAAGCCAAAATAAAATACTCCATGTATGACAAGGAGTTCTATGCTATTATTCAGGTATTGAAGAAATGGAGACACTATTTGATTCCTAAGGAGTTTGCCTTATACAGTGACATTCGTGCTTTGCAATTTGTGACTCAACAGGAGAAGTTGAATTAAAGACATGTTAAATGGGTTGAATACATGCAGAACTTTACTTTCGTAATCAAGCATATTTCTGGAACTACTAACAAAGTTGTTGATGCTTTAAGCAGGAAATGTTTGCTATTGCAGGAGTTCAGAGTCAAAACTTTGGGTTTTGATAACCTCACGGATATGTACAAGGATGATATAGATTTTAAGGAGGCGTATGAAGCAGCTGAGAATTCAACTCTCAGGGAAAGAAGTCAATGGACATAATACATGATCCAGGAAGGATTACTGTTTAAGGGTAATCAACTTTGTATTCCAAAATGCTCCATGAGGGAGAATTTTCTGAAGGAGAAACACAGTGGAGGATTGGTCGGGCATTTCGGTCATGACAAGATGTTCTCAAAGTTAAATGAGTCATATTTTTGGCCAGGAATGAGAGTAGACGTCAAAAGATTTGTGGACAGATGTAGAATTTGCCAGCATTCAAAAGGAAAGAGGCAGAATGCAGGCTTATATCAACCGTTACCCATACCAGAGAGGCCATGGGATGCAGTAAGCATGGACTTCATA
>SNQJ01S0032148.1:144210-165093 GCA_010110895.2 Picea sitchensis
AGTGGAGTTTGTCTGCAAGGAGCGTGTTGACGGGTTCAGAGTTAAATCTTTGCAAGCTCAGGAGGGATACAGTTATTCTCATTCTTGTGGAAGTGCAAGTTAAGCACAGGAGCCGTGCAAGGTGTGCGTAGGCCGAGTAGAGTCTCATAGCTTACAACTTGAGGGAATTGTTGAAAGACTGTTGTTGCAGGGAGTGCACAGAGTCGAAGAGGTTCAAATACTGGAGTGTATTTGAAGAAGTGCCACAAGGAGTGCGTGCAGGAGTTATCCCCAGAGTACTTGAGGATTTCAAGCAAGCTTAGGAGGGATAGAGTCTTCGAAGTTGTCGAAGAAAGGCTCAAGAGGGATAGTGCCTTGAAGTGTTGGAAGGAGGCGTAGCAAAGTTGTTTTGCAGGTGGACAAGTTCCATGAAGGAATACCTTGTTCATTTCGTAGGAGTTGTCAAGGAGGAATTGGACGGTCGGAATTCTCCGTGGAGAATTCATGAATTTTTGAGAGCCATCAGATCTTGCAGAGGAGCAGGGAGGTTATGACAAGTATTCTTCAAGTGCAAGATTAGGAGAAAATCGGACCATAGGATCCAAGTCGACAGGGGCCATTGGATCACTCGTGAATTCTCACTTCGGGGATTCGCGAGTTGAAGGACCGAAAACCTTACATCAAGGTTCACGAAATTGTGACAGGGCGAGAAGTTCTGTCGTTGGGCCAGCATTAATAATGAGTCGGAACTTGGCATTTCGACATTTCAGAGGATAGGAGGTTGAGACTTTTGTCCTAAAAGTCCCGAAGTCACGAGTTGCGATAGGGAGTAACAAGGAGTTTGGGATCTCGACACTTCGGGTGTTGGGATACAAAGGAGGCAGTGCTTGGCGAGCGAAGTAGCGAAGTGCCAAAGCTAGGCACGAGAGACACGTGGTAGAACCACAAGGTGGGCCCGGGTGATAGACAGGCGGACCCGTGTCGCCTAGTGAAAGGAGTCAACACTCCGTTGACTTCTCGCGTCTCGAGGATTCGTGGAGTGAGAGCACGGGAGCTCGACGCTGAAACTCGCGAAGCGGTGAGTAGTGAGAGGTGCTAGTGTTAAGCCTATCCAATGGTCACGCACGAAGGGCGCTGACAAGGGGAGGAGCCATACCCATATCGACATTTCGGGAATTGTGAATTCGGAAGATGAAGAGTTGAGAGACTTGGAAGGAGAAGTCGCGAAGTCGCGAACTCCGAAGTTCTGATATCGCGAGAAATACGACCACATTGTTTGGTCAGAGGGAGATTGGAATTTGATGCTTCGTGTTTGATCGCGTGGGCTCAATTCATAAGGACCTGTGGAGAAGCACCATTTTATGTGCGTGGGATTCCCCGAAGAGGAATCGAAGAGTCAATCCAACTCAAGGGCAAGAATTAGAACGATCCTGTAGCAGACCTTGACCCGAGGGTCGATAGAGGGTTGGGGGTATTCATCACTGAACCATTTAAATCATTAATTTTTGAACTTTGTTATGCATGTGGGACTCCTTTTTGCAGGTTGACGATCAACGATCCAGATTCACCCATAGGCTTGATCGACAATTATTGAGCGGCTTTTTTAACATGCATAACTTGAGCTACAAGTGTCAGATCATTTGGGCTCATGATACCTCGTTGGAAAGGTAACGGATAAAGGAATGCAATGGAAGAGGTCTCTAGGCTAGACATGTGACAAAAGACATCAAAAAATGTATAAAACAATAGACCATGAATTTGGGAGAGAAATGGACATGCAAACTTCAAACAACCATATCTGGCGCTACGAGCAATGAAACAAATTCCATGATAGCTCGATGGAAAGCTGAGAAATAGAGGAACAAGATGAAATTGCAAATGTTAGCATATACTAAGTGAAAATTTTCCAAAATTTGAAAATACAGAAGGAACCAAAATTTAGTTGAAGACTGGGCTATGTGGACTTCAAATAGTCATATCTCAGGCCATAGGCAACGAAATATGACCAAAAATAGCTCAATGGAAACATGATATAGAGGAGAATAATATAAGAATATATTGATCAAAAGGATGAAGCCATAAATGCCCAGAATGACTCAAATAATACATAAGATGACACCAACCAGCTGAGTGAATAATATTTTTGAATAAATATCATTTGTAAACTTCCATTGGGAGAATGTATCCACCCAAGGGTCTCTTCATATTCCATTTGTAACTCCCACATCTACATTTTCTAAAATGTACAAAGAAATTAGGGGGGTGGAGGGATGAAATGAACAACCATGAAAGTTGAAGAGTCTCTCTTGTTTTATAAAAGAGATCTCACTGAATGTAATATGGACTTTTCCCCTTTGTAATGAAAGATAATACTATTACTTCTGAGTTAATTAAGAGAAATATGCATTTTAGAAATTTGTGATTTTGATGAGTGTATATGAGACTATTCTTTGTGCATTTGTCTCCTACTTGAGTAGATAATATTATGTTGTATTAACTATTTATGCACTATGTTATGTATGCTTATGCTGTCACATGTTTCCTTGTGGATACAAAAATGATGTTATGGATATATTGTACAACTATTTGTCTATGTATCTATAGGATTGTATTTTCATTTATCATTAGAAAACATGAACTATTTCTAGTTCTGAAGATATTACCTTTCAATGTATTCATTCTTTTATCTTTTCTCCCTAGATAGGTTAGAAGTAGTTAGATTATATTAATTTCCTTTCAGTTAGTTTAGACTTAGGACTAATTATAACTCTTTGGGGGCCAGTCCAATGTCTTTACATTTTTTCTTCTTTTAATTCCGAGCGACGACGAGGCCCATATACTCATTGGAAACACTACACCAAATTAGACTAGTTCTAATTAGGACTTGCCATCAGGTGTTCTCCCTTACCTTCTTAACAAGGCATTTGGACCCATCAACAAAAATGGCGCTAGAAGGAGGGCCAAATGACAAGATGGGCATGTCGAGTTGTTTGTATCAATTTTTATTTTAATTTACTAATGGATCCATCCCATATACCTTAATGTAGGAATTTTTCTAGTATTGTACCTCCCAAACCTCCTAGAAAGATTTTACATTTCTTGTCACAACTTAAATTTGATGGTGAGGGTGAAACCTGTGCATATGGACATGCTTTATATTTCTGGAAATTTTGTATCTCTCACAATATTATTAATGGAAGTACCATTTACAGGCTATTCACTCTCACTTTTGCAGGTCAGGTCAAGAGCTGGTGTGAGACTTTTCCGACCGCCTCTATTCACACATGGAAACAATTTATGCATGCTTTTGAGAATTATGATTAATATAAATTGTGTGAAGAAATTTTAAAGATTAGGAAGAACGAAGATGAATCTCTTCAAGATTTTGTTATCATATTTACTCATATTTGCTATAGGTTTCCTTTGGATGACAGGCCCTCTAACTATGATTTTATTTCTTGTTTAGTTTCTCTTATGAATGAAACATATGAGCTAGTGGATGAAGAATCTAAATCATGTTTTAATGTTTATTCACATGCTGATTTGGATTTATATGACAATATTGAGAAAACTAATGGTCTAGTTGGGCTCTAGATGTCCAGATCTTTCCTTACCATCTGACATATAGATCAGATAGAGAATTATTTTTTGGAAGAAGCATATGTATCCTCTCACCATTCCATTCCCCCTTTCTTTCCTTGTGACGAAAAATAGGCCTCTTGTGTAAATTCAAGTTCATATTTTTTTGTAGTTGACCAAGATGAGGGTTTTCTTGTTGATAATGGGACACTTTGGGTTACATTGATGGTTATGTCAAGTTCTCATTATCCTATATCATCTTCTCTATCACAAGGAATGGAAGGGGAAAGCCTTGAATGTTGATCATTTTGTTAACGAAGGAAATCTAGACACTCATGAATTGAATTTTTTATCCTCACCCATGGATAAATTGGAATTAGTTTCTTTTGATTTGGATAGTGCTACTGTTATAAATTCTTTCAGTCTAACCAAGGTAGATCAATAATTTTTTTTACTACTGGTGGATTATTTATTAAACCTTCTTGTTCTAATGATTCTTGTGACTTGCTTCTCTCTTCTACCCATGAATATGTGTTGGAAGATATTTCAGATTCTCATATTGTGCAGGAACAAAAATACCACAATGATATTTTCACTCAAGAAAAATAAATAGACATACAAGACATACCTCTTTTATCACAACAATCCACTTTTTTCTTGGAATAGGGAAACCATGTTGATGAAGAACATGTTGATTGTGAAACCACACCTAGTGTGTGTTGGCAAATGTTTACCAAGTGGCGTATGCTTGTCATTGATGGCAAGAGATGGGAGGAACAACATTGAAGAAAACCTTGTGACAAGTAGAAGCTCAAGATACGAGGGGAGTTAGGAGGAAGGAGGCAGAGATCCTGACCGTTGGATCTCATTTAGAAACAGATCCGCCCGTCGGATCAGGCGGGGTATCTGAGGTTTACCATCGGGAAAAGCCAAGGTGAAATCTCGACATGTCGAGGTTAGTCTATTTGGAGGACTGGCGTGGCAACGTTAAAATTATAGGAGGCTTCGATAGGAGGGCCCGAGGACTGACCGTGGAATCGGCCGGGGACGGAGCCACTTTGTTGGATCAATGAGAACCTGCAGGGTCTTTAAAGGGAGTGATGAAGGTTTTAGCTATGGTCATGGGATAATGGTCATATGGACGGGGAGCATAGTCATCGGAGTTCCGAGGATGTGAGTTGGATATGTCAAAGTTCATGGACAACTTGAAAACCCCGAAATTGTGATATGATCTCAACCATTAAATCAATAATTAGATCTGGTCGTTGATTTCCTTCATCGGAGGATCGGGAATCGAAGAATCGCGAGTATTGGGGACGATTGTATTTTGACAACGAAAACCCTGAAATCTTGATATGCGATTTCATGAGTTAATAACAGCCGTTGGATAATAAGTGATCTAGACCATCCATCCAACACACGTCAACAGACCAAGTCACCCAAGGACACGTGGCACAACGAATGGTGTCGGGCGGTCTAACTGCCGGGCTCATGCAATTCCGCGAATCGAGGTGACACATGGGATAACGCGTGTCAAACCATGTATGGCGTGTTGAGAGGCATGGTGATTGGAACTTTGATATCAGAATTACAGCACCAGCGAAACTCGAAATCGCGATATGAGATTTTTCGCGATTAATCCCGAGCCATCCCGGTAGAAGTGATACGGGCCAGTTGAATCTCTGCAGCATGGGTATAGGATCGAGGAGATGACGCAGCAATGTCAAAATCTCTTGACAGCGAAAACCCGATTTAGCGATATGCGATATCACGACAATCGTATTGAGCAAAGGTTATACACGGACCATTGATCTTAACACAATGTCGAGTTTACGAATCATTGATTTGGAAGTGACAAGACCAAGGTCCTGAAACGAGTCATGGACCAAAGGCTGACGGAGAAATTTGAAGCACATCGCGGATCGGGAAATCGCGACTACCGTGAACATAAACTTTATGTCATCCGGTATCCCGGAATCATGATATAATGATCCAGATTTGATCATGAGCTGTTGAATGAAATGATCCGGAGAACCCACCGAAAGACGCGACAACGTAGGCCGCAAAAACCATTGATGACATCACGATTGCAGAAGTCAGAAGAAGACCGACCTTAATCACGAGGAAAATTTGAAGAGTCATAATGATGATCACGGATAGAACACTCAGAGGTGGAGCATAATGGCGAGTGCATGAGAGTCACGCATGCGGTATGGAAAACGCATTGCATGCAAAGGTGCATGAGCGCTATAAATACGGGGCGAGGAGATTGGGAGGTCGTTACGATTGGGGAGTTCGATGTATTGGAGTTTTCTTGTGGTGATTCATGGGTGAAGAGAAAGAATCAATTAGTGCGGCGAAATAATTGGTCGATAAACCGGACATTGCAAATGATATGACGAAAGGCAATAAAGGCAGAATGAGCAATGAAGTGGAAGCGAAACGGTGATAAGTCGGAGTGAGCCATCATGAACATCCCATATCAACATAATAAATTAGGTAGAAAAGATTTATATTCCGAGGTGGTTGGGAGGTGCTAGGGAGGCTGTTGTCCTCGGAGGTTCAAGTGGGTGCTTGAACACGGGGAGTTAGTGCTGCTCTGGTGGTGCTAGAAAAACGAGGGGGTCGATTACTTCCTTCTAGTGGGTGCTAGAAAGCAGTTGGTGCTCCCGTGAAGTTGTAGCTTACAAAGAAAGCAGTTCTTGACCTCATTATGAGTTGGTTCATATGTATGATAATGTAAAAGATATATTCATGCTTTATCATATAAATAAAGAAAAGAGGGTTTTTCCCTATATGGGTTTCCTCAATAAATATCGTCTCTGTGTTTCTCATATGGTGGTGATCTTTGAATTTTTCCATTGTTTATTTCCACACGTGTGTGATTATCATTCAGTGTCTCGACAAAGAGTTTAAAGAAGCATAATTGTTTAAGCCGAGTAACAAGCAGTTCACCCCCTCTCGGTTGACCAACAATTGGTATCAGAGCAGCCCCTTTATCTAAGGGTAGATCCCTGAAGCTTAAACATCTCAAGCCATGAAGGAAATTCAACCAATAAGGCCCTACGTTCAATGGAACAAACTTACCTTATGGAAAGTTAGGATGAGAAACTAAATAATGGCTTTAGGTACCGGAATGTGGGATGTAGTAGAGTTATGTATGGGATGACAAACAGAATTGCTTCAAAGCGCTAAGGCTATGAATGCTATCTTGGTGAACTGCATGACCGAGAATTTGTAGTTATGCACCTGGGAGCTGCCAAAGAAATGTGGGACAAACTCATTTAATAGTTATGAAGGGTAATGAGAAGGTAAAGATGCAAAGCTTCAAACCTATAAGTCACGGTTGAGCAGTTGAAAGTGAAGGGAAGATGAATTGTTGGAAAGCCGCTTTCACGAGTAGAAGGAAATGGTACATGCAATCACAGGGCGCTTGAAATTGGAACCTTCTTTAGTTCGAGGAAAATCTTGAGATCTCGATAGGTTCCAAACGAGAAGGTCTCTGCTATAGAAGAACTTAGCCAGTCTGAAAACCTTACAGTTTGACCAACTTCGAGACAACGGCGCATATGATGAGAATAGTTAAAGATAAACCCACCTCGAGAGAAGCATCATTTAGAAGCCGGAGACAAGAATGAGGGATTACGAGCAGAAATCGAAGCAAAATTTGTAAAGAGGAAGAAGGGGGCGATAGAAATTGCCCAGCAAATGTTTTAAGCGTGGTAGAATGAGGGCATTTTGCTAACAAATTTCCCCACAAAGGAAAGGGATCCCGGACTTGTGATAATGAGGAGAAATCTGAGACAAAGAATTTCTTTAAAGAGAATAACTTTAAAAAGAAAGTCTGTGCAAACAATGATGATGATCCTTGGATAGTAGGGATAATGATTCATCTGAATAAAACTAAACTACACTTATGGCCAAAGGGTCTATGACAATAATAGCACAAAGAGTGACATTAATGAAGAAGAAAGAAGTTGTGAAAGTTTGACGGAAGAGGCCCGAAGCAGTGCATTAGAAGAGATTAATGAGGATTAAGAATCAAGAGCGAGAGAAAGCAAAAAGACAATTGTTAAAGCGATTCGAGAAGGCGATAGAGAACTTGATGAAGACCTTGTCTACTAAAAGTAGAATTGGAAGAGCAAAAGAAAATCGAAGACATTCTAAAAAAACAATTATCAGAAAAGAGAGCAAGATCTGAATCCATTAGAACAGAAATAGTGAAACAAGGGAAAAGAATATGGAATTTCAAGCCTTGTATGAAATGAAGTCTACCAAGTATCAAACCTCAAAGGGATTAACCACATTCTAAATCAACAAGGAATCTGAAGCTGGCGGTTTGGGGTATGAAGAGGGATCAAAGCGTGGGAAGCAGGTGAAGAACCTATCAGTTTGTCAAAAGCACGACCAATGGTGATAACAACCCGAAACAAAGGAGACAATCAACCACCCAAGATGAGTGAAGGAAAAGGTGCGAGTTGAATCGAGAAGAATGAAGTAACAATGTTCTTTCTACTAAAAAACGTTATCAGCAAAACATAAATCAATTTGTTCAAAGAGACAACCATTTTCGGTACCAAGAATTTTCTATGGCTATTGTTTCTATTTTTCTAACTTGGGTCCTGAAACCTTAAATTGTTCCTTAAGACCCCATAGAACTGAGCAATTAAGATTTCAAAGGGTCATGCTTCCAGCAAAGGATGATACACTTAGGTAATAATTTATTATCTGCAAATTGCCAAATTAAGTCACGGGCTATACGAAAAAGGATGGTAAGAAATAATCAACAGTCAATAAGTAAGCAACAACGCAACAATAAGTTTGACTTATTGAATAATGAGATTGAATTACCGCGTGTCATAACTTTGGACATAAATCTGTGTTGTCGGTTAAGGAACTATGAACGGTCGAAATCTCACGGCGTGGAAAATGTCAAGTTTTGGAAGAAGAGAAAGTAACAATTATTGGATTGAGTATTATCTTCTCAAAGAGAATTGAAACCTTGGTATATAGGCAGTGTTGCTCAAACACATGTGGGAGACAAAGACAGTTTCTATAAGCTATGTGAGAAAGTAAATCGGGGCCGGCCTTTGGAAATGATGCTCGGGGAAGTAAAGGAAAAGGGATGGTGAGCTTAATTAATGGAAAGAAAAGCCCAAAGATGTTCTACTTGTGGATGGGATGAAACATAATTTCTCGGTGTAAGTCAAATGTGTGGCAGGGGATGTGAAGTGTTCCGTCAAAATTGTAAGATAAATCTGTAAACTTAGGACAAGTAGTGTCCAAAGGCATAAAGACATAAAATAATGTATATGTACATTTGAAGAAAGCGAAGAATGTCATCTAAACAGAAACATGATGAAAATTTGGTTATGGCATAGGAGACTAGGACATCTAAACTTAATCAAACTTAAAAACCTCGAGGTAATAAAATATCTTCCGAAAATAGCAAAGCCCAAAGGTATGTGTAAACCCTGTCAAGTAGGGGAAGCAAAATAGTGGCGATTATGGTCCAAAGCTTCTTCCTTGAGGAGAAAACCCTCCAATTAGTTCATATGGGTTATGTGGACCATCAAGGCCGAGGGGAAGGCACACGGGAAGAAAACTACTTCATGTTGAGTATCGATGGTCCTCGGAGACTTACATGGTTGCCTTTCTCAAAGAAAGGCAAAGCATTTGAAAATTTATTTAAAGGCTAATAGAGACCAAAGCGGGCAAGAGGTTAAAGGCGACAAGATCCAAATGGGAGGAGTTTATGTCAAGAGACTTAAAGGAATTCTTAGATGAACATGGAATCAAGAAATGCACAATCCAAAGAACTCCCACAACAAAATGGAGTTGTTGAGGAGGCAAAGATAAGGCGATTACAAAATGGCAGTCAATGATGAATGAGAAGAACATTGGTCAAACCCTCTGGGTAGAAGCAATACACATGACAATCCATGTTCTTAACAAAGCTCACCTCAGAACCCAAAGTGACAAGACACCTTAGACATAGTTTTGAATGACCTGCCTCAATTAAACACTTGAGAGTCTTTGGGAGTAAATTCTACATAAGATAATGATGAAAACCTCAGCCAATATGTGATTGAGGCGGATGAAGGTATTTTCTTAGGGTATGCTACAAGCGATGGGATACGGATGCTATAATAGAGGCTGCATAAAATGGTTGAAAATATTGTGTGATGTAAAAATTGATAGAAGGAATCGGCAAGAGGTGTATGGTAGTAGGTCTTCTCTGAAGACACGAAACTAAAGATGAATATGAGAGCCGAGAGGTCCAAGAATGAAAATGAAGACTCACGAATGAGATGAAAGCTCGGGGAACACTTTCGAGGCGGACTCAAATCAGTAGTCAACTACGAATTCCTCCTCGAGAATCATTCAAAAGAACCATCTCCCAAGTCAAATAATTAGAGGGGAAAAAAGAAAAAAAGGAATTTACAAACCGGGGAGAAAGCTAATCAAAACCAACTGAACAATCCTCATATAGCTCTCATATCCATCTTTCCGGAACACAAGAATTTTAATGAAACCAACACAGGAGAGAGCTAGGTTAAAGCAATGAATGAAAGAACTTGATCAGTTAGGAAAAACAATACATGGGAGATGGTTCAAGACCCGAAGGTAAAAACGTCGTGGCTCAAATGGATCTTTAAGAATAAAATGAACGAGCAAGGAAAGTGGTGGAACAAAGAGTAGAGGTTAGTTGTAAAGGCTATCTTTCGGATGATAGAAGGGCTGGTTACGGTAAAACATTTGCACTGCATTAACAGATTAGAAGCTATAAGAATGTTTCTTACCTATGCTTGTCATAAAAGGTTTAAAGTCTATCAAATGGATGTCAAGTCGTATCCTTTCTCAATGGAGATTTAAAGTGAATAAGTCTATATGGAACAACCGAGGGTTTAAGTGTTTGATAACCCTGACTTAGTATACGGATTGAAGAAAGATTTATATGGTTAAAAACAAGCCCCTCGAGCATGGTATCAAAGAAGCGGATCGTATCTCAAAGACAAAGGGTTCAAGAGACAATGACAACAATCGTATATTAAGACAGGAGGACAATGAGTTGCTCATAAATCTTGGTCTATGTAGATATCATCTTTGGATATGTAAGGACTCACTAATACAATGGTTTATACATAGTGGATTTGGAATGTCTATGATAGGAGAGCTGTCATTTTCCTTGGTCTACAAATTACTCGAGGTCCGATGGGATGTTTATTTCTCAAGGAAAATATTTAGAAACTGAAAAGGTTTTGGATGGAAGATTGCAAACGTGGGTACACTTATGGTAACAGGATGTAAATTAAACAAGGATGATGATTCACCTAATGTTAATCAAAGCTCATATCGATCAATGATAGGAAGTGTTGTACATCCACAACATCTAGCCAGGACATAATGCATCTTTGTAGGAATGGTAGGAAGATATGGGGCTGCTCATGATCATTTGCAAGGCTGTCAAGGATATTAAGTGCCAAAGAAACAATGACTTATGATACGTGGTATCCCAAAAATCAAAGTCTTCAATTATTTGCTTATTTAGATCTTGATTAGACAGTTTGTGTTGATGAGAGAAAAAGCAGCGGTGGAGGAGCATTCTTCTTGGGTATTCCTTAGTAGCCTGGCTTGGTAAAAAGCAGGACCATTTCTTTATCAACCAGGAAGAATTACATTAGCTGCTACACCTTACTGCAATTATTATGGATGGTCGGACACTAGGGACTTAGAGGTAAATACAACTGCAGTCTATTTATTGTGATAACACTAGTGCTATCGGTGTGTCTAAATCCTGTATTCCACTCCAATACCAAGTATATTCCATCAAATATCATTTACGAGAAGGTCACCAATCGGTGTTCGGGTCCGTACATTCCCACCCTGGAGACAAATTGGAACATCTTTGCAAGCCCTAGCCAGAGACCCGTTTGAATATCTTAGGCAGTAGGTGTCATTTCATTTCACACCTAAAGAGTCATCTTGTTAGGGGAGATTTGTATTACTTAATTATCTAATGCCTCCACATTCTGCCAATCGACTGGGGAGCATGTCTCTTCTTTGACATTGATGTCAAGGGAGAATTAAGTCTTTGGTGCCATCAATGCCAAAGGGAGATTGTTGGCAAATATTTACCAAATGGCATTATGCTTGTCATTGATGTAGCTTCGGGAGAACAACATTGAAACTAGCGGCAAAGGCCAAAGCTCAGAATCTGAGGAGTTATGAGGAGGAGGAAGGAGAGCCCACGGCGTTGGATCTCTCATTCAGAAAACCGATCCGCCCGTCCGGATCCGGACCCGAGAGGTATCTGAGTTTACCATCGGGAAAACCAAAGTGAAATCTCGATATCCGGGACCCGTCTATTTGGAGGGCAATGCGTGATTAAGTACCGGGAGAAGCTTCGATGTCGGAGAGACGGGGACTCGGTAGATTAGATCAGCGGGGACCCGACCACCACGTTGGATCAGAACACCAAGGTCTTTAAAGTGAAAGGTTTGGCTACGGTCCGCGAGGATAATGGTCATATGGACCGGGCTGTCGAGGAGTTTCAGGGATCTAGAGTTGGATATGTCAAAGTTCCTTGACAGCGAAAACCCGAAATGTGATATGATCTCAACCATTAAATCAATAATTAGATCTGGTCCGTTGGTTTCCTTCAGCCGAGATGGGATCGCGATTTCAATATGCAAGAACACTTGACGTAGAAACCCCAATTCGCGATCTGTGATTTCCGCGAGTTAATCTAACCGTTGGATAATAGAGCCAGTCTGACCGTCGATCCAACCTGCGTCCAACAGACCACGTCCACCCGAGGGACCGTGGCTGAAAGCCGAAGAATGGCAGGTGTCGGCCGGACTAACGCCAGGCTCATGCAATTCCTGAATCAGAGTGACCGTGGCAAGATCTAACACGTGCCAAACCATTAGCGATAAATGAGAGCATAGGTGATCAGGACTTTGATATGTCAGAACACCTTGCAACAGAAACTCCGAAAATCCGCGATATGCGATTTTGCGGTGTAATCTGAGCCATCGAGCTGAAATTGATCCAGATAGTTGAATCTGCATGGAATTAAAGGGGATGAGGTGACACTTAAATATCAAAATATCTTGATAGCGAAACTGATTCGCGATATGCGATTTCGTGACTCAATCGTAGCCGTTAAGGCAAGGTTATACCTGGACCGTTGATCTTAGCCCTAATATCGAGTTTGAATGCGTGATTTAGGTAATAAGACCAAAGGTCACCTGACGAGTCCACATGGATAAGGCACCGACCGAGGAGGGCTAAAACACATCGTAGTCGGGAAATCACGACTCCTGTGGAGATAAACTTTATGTCATCGAAAGTGCAAAATCGCGATATATGAAATCGATTGGATCTGGCGGTGGATCAAAATGTCGGAGACTCGCGAGGAGCCGACAACGTGAAGGCGCAAAACCATTGATGACATGCGCTAGAAAGTCGAAGAAGAGCCAGATGTAAATCTGAGCGAAGAGTCACGTTGATGATTAGATAGAGCACTCAGAGGTGGAGCATAATGGCCGGTTTGCATGATGCATGCGAGAGGCATAGAAAACACGGTACGTACAAAGGTGCATAGGCGCTATAAATACGCGGAACAGAGAGGGTGGGAGGGTCGTTCTGATTGGGAATTTCACAGTGGCTATTGGAGTTTCTTTAATGGTGATTCATGGGTGAAGAAAAATCAGAGTAGCGCAGCGAAAGCATGGTGGGCCCATAACACGGACATTGCAAATGATGAAGCGAGGCAATAAAGGCGGATAACGAAGTGGAGCAGAACAGTTATAAGTCAGGTAAGCCATCATCAAACATCATATCAATGTAATAAATTCAGTAAAGATTTATATTTGGTGGTTGGGAGGTGCTGGAGGACTGTTGTCCTCCGGAGGGTTCAAGGAGTAGATTGCCCGAACCGCGAGTTAGTGCTTCCTTCTAGTTGGTGCTAGAAAAAAACCGAGTCGGTGCTTCCTTCTAGTGGGTCTTTAGAGAAAGCGAGAGAGTTGGTGCTCGATAAGTTGCTTACCAAAAGCGAGAGGTTACAACCTCGTATGAGTTGGTGCTCATATGTATGATAATGTAAAGAATGTAACTGTACTTATCATATAAAGAAAAAGAGTTTACTGTATGGGTTTCCTCAATAAATATTTGTCTCTACGTGTTTCTCATGTGTACGATGCTGGGTGCCATTGTTTATTTCCTGTCTGTGTTTCTCATATGTGTGACTGATGCTGAATTTGCCATTGTTTATTTCCCTGCATTATTGTGATTATCATTTAGTGTCTCAGCAAAGAGTTTAAAATAAGCATAATTGTTTAAGCACGGTAACAACTGATTCACCCCCCCTCTCAGTTGACCAACAGTGTGGAGCCCACTGATTCACAAGTAATCACCAATATTCTTAATGAGGTAGAAATACCATTCATGAAATCACTTTCAGAAAAATTTTCTTGTTCGAGAGAGGATTTTAAATCTCTTAATTCTTCCACTGATTATTATTTGTATCCTGATCTCTTTAATGATTTTATTTTACAGGAAGCCACCCATTTTTCTATTCAAATGAACTCAATAGGATTGATCCCTTTTGAATTACTTGATGGTGGTGATGTGCATATGAAAGATAGATATGACAAGGCCTCTTCCCATGAACTAATCACAACCAAGCCTCATCAACCTTTCTCATGGCATCAAGGGAATGATGTAGAAGATGCATATCGGACAATGTCTTCTCCTTCATCTACATTTATGATCAATAGTGAAGCTTCTTGTTTAAGTAGCCATATAGTTAATATTGTTGATGCTAGTGGCTTCCACCATTGTCTTGAGGATTTGTCTTATACCATTGTGGGTACTAGCCCATGTATATCATTCAATTTCACTAGTATATCTCAAGTAGATGGTTTCTTGAAGTATAAGCCCCGAGAGGCTTGTCAAGACAATGAGGCACTTTGGTCCAGGGATAATTTTAAGGATGGAAATTTATATTAAAATGTAGAACCATGGGCTAATCTTACTAGTACTTAATATGAAAAACGTAAAATGTTTGGAGATAATTTTGTAAAAATATTAAAATTGATAAGGATTTTATATAGTTTCTATAAAATTTTGGTGATTTTTAAGGTAAAATAATTTTATTCTGTGGAATTTGGGTGAATTGTTTGTACAAAAAATGGAAATTGGCGAATATGTTTTTGGGAAAACCATGGAAAATTAGTCCATTGGAAAAATTTATCCCCTAAAATTATCTATGCTTCGGTTTACACCGATGGTTATATTAGGCCCTTGTTCTCTTGGTTTGTCTTTTGGATTTAACAAGTTTACTAGCATTATGAATTTCTCACCAAGTACACTTCACATGAATTCTATGTACGATTCTCATTCAGTATGCTACTTCCCATTGAACTCCCTTCATCAATTATATGGTAGTAATGGTAGATTTCACGATACATTTGGAGCATTGTTGGAGGAACTGCATTCATCTAATGTTCCCATGAATTATTGCATTGACATATTTAATATGGTGAATAGATTTTATCATGCTTTAATTTTTCCCATTTTTGCTCTATTTTTATTCCAAGTTTTGTTTCTAATATTTTATGATGAACATGATTGTGCAAGATTGGGATTATAGAGATGGCTACATTGGCATTGAGAATTTACATAGTTCATTTTCCAGCCATTGTAGCGTAGAATAGGAGTAGGGTAGAATAGGCTAGTGTATTTCCTTTGCATAGTTTAGCTTTGCTTTCTAGTTTTTAATTAGTTTTCTGTTTGCATTCAATTTTTATTTACTTTTGGATGAGAAATGATTGAAATTATCATCCAATATGGAAAGAAATAGTAAATTTTACACACTAATTTTCCCTTGATTGGATTTTTCAATTTAATTTTGATTTCAGGAAAATTTACTTTATCTCATCTGCAAAATTTTCTTATGTGTTGGGTAATTTTCAGATCATTATTCAAGCACTGGGTTATCTCACAAGTGGGATATTTTATAAAGGATAATATTATTCCCTCTTGTATTCAACACCTAGATTTGTCCCATACTCATATCCACATAATTCTAATCTGAAAAAGTTTTCTTAATTTAGATTCTCATGAGATGTGGGCTTGTTGTTCCACACATAGTAAATTGAAAGTTTGAGTGACTAAAATATTCCCATCTGAAATCCAAGCCACTCCAACTCTTTGGAATCTCTTTAGAGTATTATTTTTCCTTGGTTTTGGAGTTTCACAAATGGTGTCTTTCCCATTAAATCTTTCTTCAATTACTTTCATCCAACATGATTTTTCTGTATAGACTTGTTTAGCATAGTGAGCTTAGCTTACTTTTATTTCTTTTGAGTTATTTTCTTACAATACTTTTGGTTTTAATTTATGGGAATTGGATACACATGTATTATTCTCTGTCTAGTTAGTTTCTCAAGGATGAGTTTCATCTATTATCTTACATCTTTCTTCACCCAGGTTCTCTCTTATACACCACAACAAGAGACATTCATTCACACTTTCTAGATGCATGTTTTGATAATTCTGGACAACATGGTCATTAAATATTTTCCTGATATCTTTTTTCAGAAAATCGCTTGAGAATCAATCTTTTTACTCCCCAACTCACTGGTTGGCTAAAGACTCAATCCTAGCACTGTCAATCATGAGAATTTCAGACCTGATATTTTCTTGAAGAGTATCTTTTCATCCCTTGGGTTTGATGATTTTGGGTCACTCATTATGGTTACATTCTTGATTGATCTAATTTTTATCATGGCTTAATGATCTCTCACTTACATTATCATGTTGAAATCATCCAAATCCTTGGAGTTGTAAATACCTTGATGAAAAATCTCCATGCAACTTCTAAGATACTAATATTCACATTTTCAACATTTGTTTTCATTTTAGCTATGGGAATAATTTTCAAGATGTGAATTCATTGCGGGTTGTAACTCATCAATCTTTGGGCCCCACATTCTTCAACATTCCTTGAACCAAAAAATCAGTTTATTCATAATCGAAAAATATGAGAATTGTTTAGGTTAGTTTGGAATATCTTCTATTTGATCCCTCGTACTCATGAACTTGTTGATTTTGTTTTCTAGATTATATGCATCATATTTTTAACGAAAAACCTATCTAGTGGAGAGACAAGCTATATACCCTTCCTTTTCATTTCACTTTCCTCTTATTCTATGCGACATGTAATTTCAAGAAAGTGAAATACATAATTTTTCTACTTGAGGATATCAGTTTCATGAAGTTGCCCATCATGCTAATCTTATCACCTATTAGAAATTTGATCTTAATCACTTCATTCAATTTCGATTTCTAATTATATCTTTCATTTGAGTTGGGGAAGTCAATCCATCTTGGTCATGACCTAAGATTAATTACACCTTACCAATGCGCCTTAATTATTATTATTATTTCTATCATGATTTACTCTTGCCTCTCATGGGTTGAAGATGATCATATAATGTTTCAAATCACTATCGTCAATAATCAAAGGAAACATATACCTTGTGGTGCAACGTTGATAATCTTTGAACCAAATTTTTATGAATGATATTTGTTGGTGGACTGGTATTTTTAGAAGATAGATGGAATTGAAATCTTATGGTCTTGTTTGTTTAATTTGATTGATTCTAATTACAGGAAGAAGATGGAATGTCATGAGGATTCAAATCTCACAACAATCAATGACACTAAGCCTCATGTTGAAGTAAATATTGAAGGGAGAGCACATGGTTCTTATCTCTCAAGAAGAAAGTTGTGATATTTAACTGAATGGACAATAGATGGATAGTTGATGAATGCATTGACATTTTCATAAGTTTTATGAAAACCCACTCAATTTAAGTTTACATTAGCGTAGCATGTTCTTCCTAGAATTAGTTTAATTATGATATTTGCTTTTCTTTTTAGTTTGATTTTAATAAGTTAGTCATTTAGAGGAAGAGTTTCTCCCAAAACTTTCTAAGATATGATCATATCATTCTCTTTTGTTATGCAAGTTGGGGAAATGGCTTGTGCAACCAACAACTCAGTATTTTTCTCTTAAATGAAAGCAACTTAGGGAAGTGTTAATCTAAACTTGACTGCTCAGATTAATTTGCGGCTTTGTTTGATTAATGAACCAAGATTGTCACCAATTTAACAATTGGTCAGGAATATATTCTCATTCATTTATTCTCATATTGTTTTCTGATCTAGTAGATGTTTGGAGCCATTTTAATGACTATTTTGATGACCTCCATAACTGTCAGTTTTTCCTCTTTGCCACATCAAATTGAATTATTTGGATATATGTAGTTACTGATTATCTTTTATAGAAAAGATAAAATGGTGCTTTGGTGAGAAATATGAAATGCATTTTCTTTTTAAAAATTCATTATTTTCAAACATGAAAAGAAATTTCTCATGTCACGAAATCTTAAGAGATTATGGGTTTGTGTAATGTTGCATGTAATTGGTTTTTTGAAAAACTATTTTGATTGAACATCTACATTAACCCAATTTTCTAGATTCCTGGAAGATTGATATGTTGCAGTGAATGAAAGAAAAATTGTATGTGACAATTTAAGTGGAGAATTGTGTTGCAAATATTTTTCCACTAGATCACCGATTCTTGTAATCCAGTTTGTTCTTCATTTGAAATAAAAAACTATGGGAATATCTTCATTGGATTTGATGTTGAATGGGTAACATTTCTTAACCAATCATTTCCCTTGGCTTACTTTCTAGTGTTCACTAAAAACATTTCCACTGATGTTGCACCAGATTTGTTGCTTGCTGCTGAGTTCTATTCTCATTTTTAGCCATTTTTTATCCTTTTGATGATTGACATTCTAGTTTTAGATTTCTCTTAATTTAATTTTCTTGTTCATGAATTGACTTTTGATTTCAATATTTCTTTCTGCTTGTACACATTCCTCCTATATTTTGATTTGAATGATGTTCTGTTCCTTGAGCTGATTTGACTTCTCAGTATTCCTTGAAGATTACTCTTTAAATTTGAGTGAGGGGCTGGTCCAATTCTGGTCACATATTGAAGATTTTTTTTTTACAAGTCATAAGATGCATGGGCTACTCTATATGAATGTGCATTCATGAAGTTCTTAGCTGTGGGTATGGAATGATAGTTGCGGTGGAATATATGTTCCTATTGAGCATAGAATGATAATCCATAAGTATAAGAAAGTGTCTATCTACCTTTTTCTTTGATCTCCATTCACTTTATATTAATAAATTTCCAATACTATTATGGTTTTTGGGGATACTTATGGGTTAAACTAAAATGCATAATATCTTCTCAAAAAATTAAAACAACTCTCGTACCACCTTGCTTCCTTCACACCTTGTGTTCATATGCATATCTATATCTAAAATCTAAAAGAGTGAGCATATTATGAAATAAAAAGGAATTTTAAAACACTATTAATAGTGTGGGAAGTACAAGCAAACCCGTCGGGGCTATGGACACATGCTGTCAGCGGAGCCATGCTTGTATGGTACTGAGGAAACTTCGACGAGGCTATGGATGCTCACTAGCAACGAAGAAATGATGGGAAAAGAGAGTTGAGGAAAAAACTTATGTAGATGTTTGCTTGTTATAAAAAGTAAAAATCCATGGTCAAACCAAAACCAATCTAAAGTGTGCATCCAATAAGAATTTTACCTCACTATTTGGCTCTTTGAAAAAGGTGTGTTAGATTACAAGTACTAGAAATATTGGGTTATATCTTTTAGAATTTTGGCATCATTGTGGTACCCATGACTATTGGAAAATCATCTGCAATTTTGTTGATATCACCTTTAAACTTAGATCTGAAGTATAGGTCCTAGACTTATAGTGACAAAGATAATTGGTTCTTTCAGTGTATCACCATTTGTTATGGTTGAAAAAAACCCTCCTTACTTTTTCTTTTACAAGCGCAAGGAAAATGCCCCCCTACTAAAATTTCAAACCTATTGCCTAATCCTATACTGCTTGAGCCTAATGCTTTGTCTTTTCCTACCTTTAGGGAGTTGAGGGGTTAATATTAATTGATGATTATCTTTGATGGGTGTTGGTTATTCCTTTCTATCTGATGCTTTAAAATGTCTTCATGATTCTTATTGACCTATGATGTTTCATTGACATTTGTATGATAGAATCAATACATTATCTTCAGACTTTGTGTTGATTCCAAAGTGCTTGATGATCCGATGTGGCTGCAAGGTTTGGTGTTCAGTTGCATGTCTTGAATGAATTTATTGTTGATTATTTTATGATTGATTAATTCAAATTTTGCATCCTCTTGCTGGCATGCTATGATTAATATCTTCAACTTTTATACTTTCACATGTAGATCTTAATTTTTTGTTTCAAACTCCAAGTCTAAATCGCATAATTGCTAATTTGTCTTTTGACTTGAGACATGACACATGTAGTTTCAGACCACTCATATGGAACTACCCATGATTGATTGTTGAATAAACCTAACACTCATAAATTGTCTTAAAGGTAGGTAATATACTATTATAATATTGACACGTATCTTGTTGATCGCATGGTTGATATATTTATTCTGTTTTACATGAGCATGTTTGCAGAACCACTTTGTTTGCATGACCACTCTAGCCTTGAGAATCCTATGGATGAATCTCTTGATCCTTGTCCACAACCTTGACCTTGATTCTTTCTAGGATTATCCCTATTGGGAAGTGGATTATCTTGAATTGCAGTTGTCTCGAGGTTTGAATCCTCCAAGGCTGTAAGATATACCTTTCCTGCAAGCCTGTCCCTGAACCTTTTCATACTGATCTATATTGAGTCCTTTTTGGTATTATATCTAGCCAAAACCCATGCCTAAGGCCCATTCATACTCTTAATTGTTGGTCCTTGTCATGTTGTCGCCTGACACTTGTTAACTATCTGTCGCATGCATGGTGGTCTTATGTGAGGAAATTTTCCTCGACCTGATCGATTCCCACTCCTCACGATCTGAGTATGTCCACCCTATGAGATGTGAATATTGAGTGGACTATATTGTGATGTACTTCTAGTTGGATTTGATGTCCTATTTCCACTCATCGCTACTTGTGATGTTAAATCCTCATACGAAGTGTCGTATACTTCACCTCCATTGCATCTTAATCGACACAACCTTCATCGTCATTGTTAATGTTTATGCCATTATTATAGTTCTTTACATTTCAATAGATAAGAGAATCATAAGAACAAGATCACTGAGAAATACACATTCACAAGAGACACAACATTTATCCTAGGAAACCTTCTAGGGGAAGAAAACG